>JBAMYA010000017.1:5427785-5449045 GCA_037176975.1 Arrhamphus sclerolepis
CACACACACACACACACACACACACACACACACACACACACACACACACACACACACACACACACACACACAAAAGACTCAGGTGCCAGGTTTCTGTACTTATTGAGGGTGTTCACTTCTGACAAAATGAGTTCTCTACAGAAAATGGACATCATTGGTTATTTGGTGAGACAGCACCCCCCCACCCCCCCACCCCACCATGACACTAAAGCAACATCGACACTAAAACTGGAGGCAGTCAGATGATGCTTAAAGTCCAGGGAGGAAAGTCGGCATTTTAGAGGGCTGTCCAGATTGTGGCATATAATGAACTTGGATGAGACGCTAACCAACAATACAGCTATCGTTCTCCAATCTCTCTTCTAATTGAGACATGAGGACCTGAAGCTGCATTGTAATGGTCTCATTACATGTGCCCCCAGGCTATGGAAGGGCTTGGATCTTACCTGTCAGCCAGCCTGTGTGTGAAATATGGACACATATCCAGAGCTCTCACTCAATCTCCGTTCCACTCGTCTGCCTTTAATTACAGAAGGAGGGATAATCGAAGGGCTGAGGAGCCAGGCTGAGAGGGAAAAGAAGGGCGACCGCTGGTGGTCACAGCAGCCTGCGTGGGGACGAACCCCACCCTGGTACCTCCCACAGACACTTGTCATAAAATGACTGATTGCCTTGCCTTTACACAAGACAGGAGCAGGCTCAAGGCCCACAAGCTGTGCCTGAGATGGTGATAGCTTACAGACAGGGCGAACAATAGGACTCCATCAGCGTGAGACCGCTGTGTTCCATTATTCAAAGAGAATGAGACATAACAGGTGAGGTAGAAATAATTATTTGCAAGTGCAACCCCTCACCTCACATTCTTTCAGTGTGTTTTCTCTTGGCCTCTCATTGAGAATTGATGAGAAATAAAATATCATTGAGCCGGGGGTTTGTGGTGACTCTGAGCAGGATGTTTCGTAGCGAACCCCGAAGCAAGCTCGTGTCCCAGAAATTCCATTTAATAAAGATTAGCTCGCTTTCTTGCAGACCTCATTCTCCTTCTTAATTAAAAGATGAAGATAAAAAAATTGGTAGGCCCCAAGTATCAGAAAATATCCCCAGGACTTCTTACACAAAACACAGCTCAGCGCCCACATCAAAGGCAGACGCTAATGCATATTTCATGCCAGTGGGAAACGGCTTCGATCAGTTCCTTTACTGGGTGCACTGGGAAAACCGAAAACACTATTCCTATAAGCCTGTGTTCCTTGGGCTGTGTGCAACATGTCGTGTGCAAGTGGGCATACACCGAACGTGTGTGCAAGTGTGAGAGTGTGTTTGTGTGTCTGCAGGGGGTGGGATGGGCTTCACTGAGCATGATTGCACAGCAGGACTTAGTTCCTGTGTAAAGGAGAGTAGCGCAGCAGGGAAACACACACACACACACACACACACACACACAGCATTGTCCCATCTACGTGTTTGTTTTTTGTTTTTTTTTTTATTCTATTTTTTCTTCTGCTTCAATGCAGAGAATTTGGAGTGATTTTCCAGACAGTGCAGCGTTCTCTCTTAATGAATCACTAAAGTCGAGTTATTTTACCTTTATAATAAAGCTGGAGGGAATGTTTAAAAGTTACTTTTGCTGATCAAAAATGTTCATATGGAACATTAAACCAACTGAACGTATCTGCACAACTTAGTATAAAAACGGCACCAGTGGTCCTCCGTCTTCTGGTGCTGGAGCGGTTAAAAACACACACAGCAGAGCTAAAAAATTCATAGCTTCCAGGCAAGACTTAGTGTTGACAAAGAGTCATATAATGTGGCGGAAGAAATTTCTTTGATATCACTAAATGACAATGATTATGGATAATCTATTCATAATAGTAAGATGAAAGGAATAATAAGATTTATATTATCTAAATCAACCCTGTGATAAATTATTATCTGAAAGTGTTTTTAATTTGCACTGAGTGTGAGAAATCCACTTAAGTGTTGTGTTACTGACAATATACAGATGGGTGATTAAATGATAAAACTAAACATTTGACCTGGCACAAGACTTTATAACATTGTTTTTCTGTAATACTCTTCATGCACGTTTTTAAGTGTGACATCAGAAGAAATTACTTGTATTGTCTTGCTGCTTCCAGACATTATTCTGGAATTATTTATCTTTTTATTTGCCAAGTTGCAACAGAGCAGGTTTAAATGGCATTAAAGTAAATCTAGCCACCATTCAGAGGCATTTGTACTCAACAGGATACTTCAGAACCTCGAATTCAGTCTCAGTCAAAGTCAGCCATTTGCTCCCATCACCTGTCTGTTGCAGATCCAAACTGCTTACATTTCCTTGATATTATTAATATTATTATTACTATTTAGCCTGAAAAAGTGTCCTGATTGTGGTGCTCTTATGTGTCAGTGATTCGTCACACATTGACTTGGTCATTGCTTGTGTTTCTGCGCCAGACTGTCACAACACGCTAAATCATACGCTTTGTTGCAGAATTAACACACTGTTCGTCATACCGGGGTGGGGTGGGGAGGTTAAAGGGGTCATAAGCCATTCCTGCTTTAACATTTGCCTTCAGTGTTATGTTTCCTCACAGGATAAAGGTGATCCGTCACATGATTTCTAAACTCATTTCTCTCTGAAGTCATAACTTTAACAGTAAAAAGCTTCCACAGATCAACACTTCATCTCTGAACTGGAGGGATCAAAAGTTCAGACATTATCTTTAATCCTAAGCAGAAACAAATAAACATATCAAACCTTCTAATCTATTTTCTTTTGTTTCTGATCTCTGCCATCTGCCTTTCTCTCTGGCATTATCATGTCTCTCTCTTTTTTTTTTTTTTAATTCTTCTTCTCTCTTCAGATGTCATTTCCCCCATGTCCCTGTCATTTAATTTCTCACTCCCATGTTGTCACGGCAATTTTCCTGTGTATGCTAAAGCTAAGTAGGCAAAGATTAAAGGAGCTTAAACAGATTAAGTGTGTCTCATGTCATCTGGCATCAAACTAATACATTGGCTGGGTGATGACCTCTCACTCTGATTACATGTGACCCAGCCACAACAGGTTTAATAGTAAGATGATGTAACTAAATACACCTATGTTGGCTTGTTTGGATGCATATGTATAGCCTATATTTTCCCCTAACCACTAAAGGTAGAGTAAGTCATTTTCTGGATAATTTCAAAGAACAGCATGAATTTTGAAAGTATCTGCCTATTCCTTCTAACTTCCATTATAAACCACTTTCAGAATGCTAAAAATCTGATTGTGTCATTTGCCATAGTTCATAACAAAATAGCTACCTAACTTCTTACTTTCTTTCTATTGTATTGTCTATATTATCCGTGCAAATGTACAAATGCAAATGTACAAATCTGACAACCTGCTTGTCTACAACATCACATGCATGAGGCATGTGGATGCAGCTACTATGGAAACAAGAACAAAGTTCCAGTTGACTGGCAGAAAGGGTGAAAGTGACTGGATGTGTTTTTGCACTTTCCCAGCCTCCAAATGACAGATGTTTTGGGTTTTTTTTCATGCTAATGTGCAATATAATTTTTAAAAAGAGAAATTTATGCACTGAAAATTCTACCATTTAATTGGCTAAAGCAACTTTTCATTCACTTTGCAAATTCAAAACTGCCCATTGAAAGCTGACAGGGCAGACATTTGAATGATTTTCAGCTTTCGCTAAGCAGTGAGCCTCAATCAAGGCAGGAAAAAAAAAAAACAACCTCTCTTCTTTATGTGGATTCAGAGCACTCTCCATGAAGTTGCGGTGCTAATCAGGAAGCCACAGCTCATGGAATCTAAATGCGAGGTACTGCTGGGGGTTGGTGGGTACAGGAAGCAGATGGATGCCTCGGCAGATATTCAAGGTCATGTTGGAGCAGCAGCAGAGCTCCACCAGCAGGTGGCTCTGTTCTCTCCTGGGGCAGCTAGCTATAAAACACGGAAGAACACCTGGCGTTTCATATGGTGAGTATGAGAGGAAATGACACAGAACGCAGTGACACACAGCTGTATTATCTGGATCGCATTCCCACTCTTCCACGGTTACTGTTTAACCTCCTCCAGCTCTGGGAGCGAGTCACCAACATTTTTGATGCGTCAAGTACCACGTTGAGAAATTAAAGGCAATGAATCTGTGCTCATAGCTGCACAAACAGCATGCACTTCATATGAATGCGAGAGAAAACAACCATCTCTGTTCCAGGGCAGCAGCCTTTGACTTGTTGGTGAATGCAAATCACAGAGGGCTTGAGGGTGCTTTGAGAAGCTCCCTAGAGCTGAAGAGCTACTGGGAAAATGCCAAAAAGGGCAGATGTACATGATGCGCATTTTTTTGTCTTGTTCTTTTTAAACCAGAAAAAGTGGCGCATGCACTTAAAGATGTACCATAATAAAGGGAACTTGATACCCCAAAACCAAAGAATCTTTTTTTTTTTTTTTTTTATTCCAACAGCCAGGGAGACAAACACATGGCTTATACAAGTACTCCAGAACAGAGCTCAACCAGTCTTACATGCAGTACATCTGCATTCACTAGAGGCTTGGAGGATTATATTGAGGCCCAATTCCCTCTTCAAACCCCACTAACTCCATGTTAATTATTCAAAAATAGAAACTCGTTAACACAGTAAATATTATGACCTAATTTCACTGAGATTGGGAGTTGAGATGATTGGTAGAGCATGTCTACTTGTGTGCATGCGAGAATGACGTGACATGCAATTAGGGGAAGACAGCTTTGCTCTTTAAAATGCATCTGACAAACTTCCTCAGCATCTGTGCAGCCTATTGTAGCTTCATACCAGAACTACTGTGTCCATATGAAACAAGGCCACCGTTTTGGATGAATCTGAATTCTTAAGAACCACAGTTAACCGAGTTCAGAGAAGCAGGTCGAGCGATCAAAATCAGAGATGCTGGAAACATACGCTGAAGACCAGGACTGACACAGAAATACAATGTTTACATAAATGTAAGCGCGTTTAGTGCATGTGTGTGCATGTGCAGGCCTGCGTGCCTCATAAAGAGACTGAAGGCAGTAATGAGACCGTGTGGAGCTGGTTCCACTGCAGAGCCGTGCTGGGTGCACTGTATTGATCTGTTCTACTGCTGGGAGGACTGGAGCGAGATAATGATTATGACCTGTGATTTTTCATTCCTGTCCTCTGTCTACATCTCACTTTTCTGGCTAACTACACATCTATGTCTGGCTTTAAAAAAAAAAAATGTGAAAAACATTTGTAGACCACGTTGTTGCACTTACCAGAGCTCTGTCAGCATCACACCTTTTATACTTGACTATTCTGTGTCCTTGCAAACATGAAGCATCATACATGGAAGCTTGAAATGCACTTGCAACACCTGAATAGGCAGGATTGCAGTTTATTGTTTAATTTCCCCCCCAAATATTGCTTTGGATCTGATAATGAGCACATCCAAGTTCTTGTAGCCCCAGCAAAGAGGTGATGCACAGCATCGGCTCTCAAATGGCTCGTGTCATCAAAGAACCAGACAGCTTTTATGTCAGCCAGGCTGGTAAGTTTTTTCTTTATGTCCCAAATGCAGGCAGCACAGTTTTTTGTTTGTTTTTTTTCCCTGCCTCCACCTCCTATTAGACACATTCATGGAGACAAAGGTACCAAGGTCATAAAAATCTTTAGTAGAAAATGGAAACATGGTAAGAAAGCCCAGTAGTAAGTAAACAAACAAAAAGACTGACACGATTCTAAATAGAAAATCAGATTGTTATTAGAGCCACCTTGGGGAGAGAGAAAATGCTGAATTATGAGAATAAACATAATGTGTCACTAACATCATTCAGCACAATATTTCTGTACAAATGACTTACTTTTCTTGCACACTCTCTCCAAGGTCCTGCTACTAACCATTTTATTAATGCTCTTTAGCCATAATGATCAATCAGAACGCACCAGTGATAATGGGATTCGTTGTCCTGCATGACCAGCCCCTGTCATCAGTTGGAAATGTTTGATTTCACCAACTGAGTTAACATTTGGAGTTGTAGTACAAGTATTTAAAACAAGCATTTAGAAAAAGAGAACTGTTTAAAAACGATGCTGTCATTGGACTGGTTTTCAGGGATGGGATTGATCGTGTTGGGGGCCAATACCGACATAGCTCACTGATTGGATATTAGTGATAAGCATCAATAAATTCAACTCAAGCATTTAAGTTTTAACTTAAAATGGCACTAATTGAATTATCCTGTTCAGATTAAATACATTGTTGGTTTTATTTATTTGAAGGGTTGGATAAAACAGATGTTAATTCTTTCTAGCGTTCTTGCATTTTTACTTAAAAATCCCCTTTGACTTTGGAATCATTACTGGTAGATGAGGAAATGTTGGGTCAGAATGTGCATCTGTGTTTATCTGTGATCTCATTCTTAGTCTCAGTTGATACCCAAAACCCAGGCAACAGAATTGGTATCAAATGGAAATTGAAACTGCAAGGGACCATCTCTACTTTTTCTTCAAAAAAATGACCACGTTTTCTATGTAGTATTATGAGAAATGGAGTGTTCAAAGACTGAAATCTCATATTACCACTAATGGTCATATAAGTTTCTTCTTCGTTGAAGGTCACAAAAAGTAAAGCAAGAATTTTCCTGCAGCAAAAAGCCAATGAAGAAGTGTTGAAGCAATCAAAGTTAACGGCAGGTGAAGGTGACTCATCAGTTTACAAGCTGATTGATCAATGGAGGATCTATAAGCCTATTTAGACAGAGTGGAAATTTCAGCAATATTAATTAGAGGGGGTTTTAATCCAAAGCAAAGAAATAATACATTAATTATGCATAAAAGGGGCTTTAAAAAGGACATTATCTGTTTGAATAAAGCCCCTTGAGCAATAAAGACATCGGCTTGATTATAAACCAGAACCAGTCATTTGTCATCCACATCTTAGGCCTGTTGACAACATGCTCCAACATCCTCCCCCGTTTCACCACATCAGCACCCCCGAGTGGTGTTCTGATGCGCCCATCATGTCTGCTTCATGGTTGGCTGGAGCTTTCATTAAGGACGATCCAGCGAATAATATGAATAATTGTTTGCTGGTAGCCAATAACTGGTTGTTTCACAAGTCTGTCAGGTCACCACTGAACGGGTGAACAAGCACAGAAGAGCTTTTCCTGGTGGGGACCTGGCTGAAAAAGTTTATGTCTTGTGAGTATAATGTGTGCATGTGTTATATATATATATATATATATATATGAATGTAATGGATGTGAAGTGGGTGTGAATTGTCATCCACAAGGGAATGAGGGAGAAAAGAAAGATACCAACAAGAGAAGGGAAAGTATCAGAAACAAATACCCAACAGCTCGAAATTCCATCTTTACATCACTGATCCTCCTTTCATCTTCTCCTCAAGTGGTTGTCCCAGCAACAGTTGTGCCCAAAAACAGAGGCAGTGATCAGGAAATAATCAGCTTCACTGGTCTTTATTGAGTCATTTTGTAAAACCCTCTTAAAGCTGCCTTTTTTTAAGTGAAAAAATGAATTAATACTCCATTTGAGCATATAGGCATATTTGCATTTCATTCTACACACACTTTTGTAGTATTGAATTCAATTAAATTCAAATTTCCATGGAATTCTCTGCAGAGTTTTCTCATTGGTGATGAGTGGGATGACTGACACAGTACAAAATTAGCACCGCTTGGAATTATATGCAGGAATCGTCAGCTCCAATAGCCTGATCAGACACCAGTCACATTTCTGCCTTTTCTCAAGACTGTGACTGGTGTGCATTTAATTCATGGTGCAAGATCACTCTCATACAGACAATTAAGCAATGCCTTTGATTTCATGGGGAATTTAAAGCAATAAATTATTAAAACTGTGGCCACTTTTGGTGACAGGTGAGTGCCAGGACCACTAAATAATGGATAGACGTGGTGTGTTTGGATCCCAAAAGGCATATTCACGTGTGCCTTCTGTGACGGGAAGGAAAACATCGTTTACTTTTAGTCAGGCTAATTGGTGCTTTGTTTCGTTTGCAAGCGCTGCAATGTTAAACTATGGCTATAAAGTCCAAATTTTACCAGCTTTGATGATTTAAATGAGACCTTGAAGGTTCAGCAGAGCCACTAAACACTACCCAGTTTACCCTTTCTTCTTATTGCATCACCACAATGTAACAATTAAAAGCTTATTCTCTGGCTTACCCATGCAGGGAATATAGTATCAGAGAGCACTTGGGCAGAAAATGGGAAATTAAAAGTGAACATTCATATGCTAATATGTAAATACTCTACCTGAACTGTCTGTATGTGTGTGGGGGAATGTGCAGAAGCCAACCTGCGTGTTGGCATGTTAAAAAGATGCGAGCCAAAGTGTGCGAGCGTGCGTCCCTGAAGGAGTGTGCAGCATCTGTAGTGGTGTGTCCTTGAGGAGCAGAGCAGCAGAGTTATTACAGGGTGTAATCTCATGAGAAAATGGAATATTCATGAGCGTTGTGTTGCCCTTAAACAAAGCTCAACGTCTCTCAGAAAGTCTCAAATGGCCATTCATACAAATATTAAAGCGAGCTGGCTTTTAATGAAGTGGAACGTCCACATGCATAAACATAAAGATGCACGCATGTGAGTGAAGAGTTCAATTTCGAATCAGAAAACGCATCTGCCCAAGCAAGAAGTGAAAAGCAAAAGCATCTAGCCACTTGAGTAATTTGTTATTTATTAGACTCAGCAAAATCTGAGGAAATTTAAGCCCAAAATAACCGCATACAGCTCGGAAATTAATCCCCTCAGACAGACTTCTGGTGAAAACAACCAAATAAATAAGAGCCTCAGCATGAGTCTCTGTCAAAATAGACCAAGAGAATGTTGCAGCCACAAGAAAATAAGTTACCATTATTGTCTGAAAGGAGACGGAGCAGATTTATTTACATTTTTTTTTTTTTGCTAATACCAAAAATATTTCAGACTATTATGAGAAAGCTCAATGAGACCTCCTTTTATTTCCAAATAAAATCCTCTTTTTGTGTGCGCGTGTGTACCTCGAACACTTTTGTGCACTAACACAAACCAAAGGACCTCGGCAATTACCCCTGAAATAACCTCCTTGATTGATATCTCAATTACGCCATACCTTTCTGGTGCGTTATCTTGTCTCTCACACACTCGTGTTCCCATTCTCAGCTGCTCAATGAAATGCTCAAAAGAAGAATGGGGTGACCTTGCTTTTTTTTTGTGTGTGTGTGTGTGTGTGTAGCTTCAGTTTGTAGAGCTTCACAATTACTAATCTATGTGATACTTTATTGAATTCGCGTCCCATCTTTATTTTCCTAAATGTGCATTGAATTACAGAAGGAGACAGATGATGAAAGGAGGGAAAGAAAGGTTTCAGGAAGTCACTTTGTTTCATGGTTCAAAGAGCCGTCCGGTGAAATTTAGCAGAAACATCCTTGCATTTCTCTGACTGGGCTCCCAAAGGCAATGAGGCATAGTGAAGTGTGACAAAATTAGGTTCCCTGCATCAGGTTGGTGGCATTGTGGCAGAACAAGCGGGCGACGACCAAATCAGTCAGCAAAATAGCACTTGCAAAGTGGTGACAAAGCCTCAATGAAAACGATGATGCACACAAGACAATTGTCCTTACCTGAATGCAGTGGCGAGGAGAAACCATCAAGGGTGGAATCCACAGACGGGGAACATGGAGGAAACAAAGGAGAAACAAATACAGTCATGTCTCATTGTAAGTACACAAAATCCCTGCAGTTTCTTGATCAAGATACTACTTTATCATTTAGACAATTAAACAGTCATTACCATACGCATTAACAATTAACACTGTGTTTTTAAATGGCGAAGCTGTTGGGTGCAAAGTAAACGGGGCTAATGATGCCTGGGATTACTAATGGATTTCAGTTAACTACAGCAATTACTCTGAGGTCAGGTGAGTCGACGAAGATCTGCATTGGAGTTCAGCAGCAGTTCAGTATGTGATGCAACTCTTCCAAAAGTCTATAATTCCACCCATCTGGTTTGCATCCGACCTCAAGGGTCGGGACGGCTGACAAGCAAAACGATCCCCAAATTTTAGAAGTGGATGGGAACACTTTTGGATGAAGCGTAGAAACTGTCAAGGAACAGCACGAGCAAATATCTAATATTTAATGAGGGATCGCTGCTTTTAATTTCACAGGCGTGCAGATGCCACCGAATCCACTCAGACAACCAAATGACACACTGCAAGCTACTGTGATCCGCTTACCAAAGTGAATGAAAATAAATTACTTTCTCATGCGCTCCGCGGAGGTAAATTGCTCGAGGCATTTGCACAGTTACAGCTAACAATTTCATGCTGACAGTGCGGCTAGGCCCACATTCAAGGAAAACCTCTCATTTAATTGGCACACTCTTTTTGTGCTGCTCTTTATGGGAGCTGTCCTCAGCAAGACTGATCACCGAGAGAAATATGACCTCCTGTTTGTAATATCACACAAGTTATGACTCCCTGAAATATTCTGTGCAGCGTGCTGGATGAAGGTCTACACTGAACTCCAGCTAGACTTGGCCCGGTCCCCAGTACAGCTGTGGTTTCAAACTATTTCTCAGAGAAAAATTATTTTCTCTACACTTTTCAACCAAAGGGGATTTTCTGTTGAAGGGATTATTCTGGCTTGTAGTTTGAACAAAACCAAAATGTGACAAGGTAATTCAGCCTTCATCATCAGTGACATTTTGATTATTAATAAGGTTTTTGGGCAAGAGTGTATAATTATTTGAATTTTTAGTGTGGTATGTTATGTAAGTTTTCTGTTCCTATTTTCTATCTTGAAACAAACTGCAAAAAGATGTGCACATATTACGTTGGGGAGCAGAGAACATGCGCTCTCTTTCCTTTTATTATTACACCAGAATGCTGCAAATCACAACTCTGAAATCTTATTTACTTTGATATAAATGATGTTATTGTCTCCAACTGTATCCCCCAACTGGTTCAGTGATATTTATAGTTGGTATTGCTATAGGATGCACTGCTACATTCCAGGTGTTGCTGTTGTTGACCAAACATCACACAGCTAAGATGTTTTCTTTAGCTGGGTTGCATGATAGTAACCAGTGTCCATCAGTCTTCAAATCATTTTAAACATTTTCATGAATAGTTTTCACTCAGATCAACAGAAAGACACATGAAGCTAATAATCCAAGAGTGTAACACGCTTCCCATTATACCGTTTCTTCAACGCCCACTGAGTGCTATTGTCGTGCTCTGCTTTTGTCAGCAATCTATCACAAAAAGCCTGTGTTTGCCTGTGCAATCCAATGTTTTTCAAATGCAGCTAATACCCCAACACGGTCCGCGAGCTGTTCACTGCCCTGCCTCTGTAACGGGGAAAATTACAAAGTGGTTCAGAGCAATCCAGGCATCTATTCAGGTCGAGCAGCAACATGGGGTGTTTGTTCAGGCTCATGCACAGACATGGACTGAGCAAGGGACAGCCATGTGAATCCCAAATCCATTCTGATCTCGCAGCCTTGACTATTGCTGACAAATACAGAATTAGTCCTTTTGTGTAGGTGGGCTAATGCAACAGATATCATTCTGGAGCTGTTACTTATGAACAAGCATCAGTGCCTTTATAATGCATCCATTAAAGTCATACAAAAAGGTTATATAGAACCTTTTAAAAGTAAATTTGAAGTACAAACCATTAGAAAGGACTTTCTGGAAGATTTCAAACATAAATCAGGTTCATTTAATATTAAGTGATGACTGCTATAGGTACAAGCCAGACTATTAAAAGCCTTAAAATAAACTGTAATAAAATCTTTCATTTAATTCAAAGTTATTGGAAGGTAGTAAGCCTGTGTTATTTATCAGTTTTATTTCTCAGCTGGGGATATTTTGTCCAAATGTATTATTTGAATACAATAAATTGTATTAGAATGGTCAAGTCTGTCAGAAGTGAAAGCATGAATGACGATAATGGTGCTTAGGCAAAGTGGGGCTTCACCACTTAAGTCATCTGAACATCAAATGACAAATTTCAGTCAAAAACAACAACTAATGTGTGCTTCTTTTCTAAAAATATTAGATAAGTTGCCTTGATTCGAGTTAGTACGGTATTTTAAAAGAATAAAGCCAGGTAGACATCATAATAATCAACCGATGGACTGCCAACATGTCCAGGGTGCACCCCACCACTCACTCAGTGGCAGCTGGGATGGGCACCTCCACCTGTAACCCTGAACAGTATAAACCAAGAAAAAAAAGGTACAGAATAACTGATGAGCTTTGAGGATAAGAATCTGATAGAAAAAAATGGGGGACCCAAAACAAACCCTTGGGGCACCCCAAGGGAGGAAGAGGAGGAAAACAACTCTAAATTTTACACCATCTATTTCACCAACCTTTCACTTCCTTACGGTTTACTTTCAGATTCCGTCATTGTTTGGTCAGGCTTAGACATTACGTTTGCACAATAACTTCCTGCTGAATGTTAGAACCCAAAACTTCTCCTAAAAAATAGCTTTTGGACACGATTGAGATAAAACAACCCAAACAAACTGATTTTGTGATTTGTGGGACTGATGAGATCTCATGCAGTGAGCCATTCAGATTTGTAGGGGTCCTTGACATCACACACCCAACAAGTCACCACCTCATCAAGAGAAATAAATAAATAAACTGGTTTTCTTGCTCTGGAATTGCTCTCCAGTTAATACGTCCCATGTTTGACTGGCAGCACTCAAATAGTCCACTCTCACATTTCTGTCTGCTTTCATCAGACACACCTAAGCGTGTAGTCCTCCTACACAACATTTTTCTTCTCTTTGAAAGAGTCTGTCCTCCCACTCTAATGATCTGCTACATTTTTGCAGAAGGGAACAGAAAAGAGAAGAATAAATGTATCAACACGCTTATTTTGTCATCCTACTTAGACTCGCATAAATTTCTGTCAGTACAGGTGCCCCCGAGGCTCAAACTAGCCAATGATAAATTCTCAGGCATTAACATAAAGATCAAGCCATGGGGTCAACTGTGCAGACTCGTCTCCACCAGAACTCTCAGACCTGTCAGGCTGCAGCTATGCTTTATGGCATAAACACCTCCCTTCCCTTAAAGCAGCGTGACAGAGACATTCACACATCCGCGCACTTGATGTGACAGACTGCTATTATAATAATATTCCTATTTAAATGCATGGACTGATATTTTGCTGAAGGCCCTTGTGTGAAGGGTGGCATCAGTGTGGACAGATGCGTAGATACATTTTTTTTCCTCCACAGATTACTCAGAGGTCACAGTTATTGTGAGGTGTACCTTTGAGAGGCAATTCAATGGAATGTTTAAAATCACTTTCTATATTGCCTCAGAAATTATAATGCCAACCATTCTGGTTCTTTACAGACGGCACAATGTATCATTTATGATCTTTATCATAGTGGAATAGAGAGCAGCAAATTGATTTAGACAGCTCTACAATTCATTCCTAATCAAATGAATCAGTGGAATGCTATAACTTGTTGGAATATATTTTTCTTTCCAAAAAGATCCACCAATCCATCCATCTTCTTCCACTTGCCTGGTTTTGGGTCATGAGGGTTGATCAGAGACCTCCAGACCTCCCTATGCTCAGTCACCTCTTCTAGCTCAGGAGACACTGAGGTGTTCCCAATCCAGCTGGGAAATATAATTTGTTCAGTGCATCCTGGGTCTTCCCTGGTGTCTCCATCCCATGGGACATGACCGAAACACCTCCTGTGAAAGCGTCAGGCAGCCAACCTAAACAGATGCCAAAACCACTTCAACTCACCCCTTTTTGATGTGCAAGGAGTTACTCTATTCTGAGTTCCTCAACGTATTAGGTTTAGCCAAACGATCATTTCAAAAAAGCTTATGTAAGCTGCTCGTATTTTTGATCTCTCTTTTGGTCACTACCCTGAGCTAAGGATCATAGCAGGGGACTGGAATGAAACCTGACTGGTAAATCAAGAGCTTTGCCTTTTTTCTCAGTTCTCTCCTCACCACTTCAAATTGGTACAGGTGCCTCAGTCTGCCAGTCTCATGCTCTGTTAAACCTCCAATAGGAAGAAGGACCCCAAGACACCTCCCCAAAGTCAAGGCAGTAACTCCTTTCCAACACAGATCAGGCTCTGAAACCTGCTTTGGATTTCTTCCAGCTCTAGGTTCTACCTGGATGGTTGTGTTGAAGACCTTAACAAGTACAAGTAACAAGCCCTGTTGGTTCATGCTGTGGTGGGTGGCCTCACTCACCTCTCTGCCACACCTACTCATCAGCTCCAATATCCCACACCTGCTTAGCTTCAGCTGCAGCTCATCTCTACTCGTCAGCCTGCCAGCATTTAAGCTGCACTGTTTCCCTCATTCAGCACCAGATTGTCTTTGCAGCGTGCACTTCTCTCCAGCATTTGTTCTTGGCTTTGATTCCGGCTTGCCTCTGACTGTGTCTTCTCGTCTCTGCCCCTCCACGACAATACTTTAGTCTGCTCCCTCTGAACTTTATGCGTCCTGTTGTCTGCAAAGGTTCTGATACTATTTCTGCATTGAGCACGAGTCCAGCTAGCCCCTCCACGTCTTTTCCAGAGCGCTCACTAAACTGCCAGTCAGCTTTGCTTTCTGTTGGTTCCTGCAGTTTTCCAAAGACTGCTACCTGTTGAAATATCTCCATGTTAAGAATGCAGTTAAAGTACTTTCAAATTACTACTTGACTTTGTGTTGAACTTGGGTCCTAGAAGCTGCTCCTGACACCAGTGGTGTTGTCCATCAGTTAAAACCTAATGTCTCTGCTCTGTGTCACAGCTTAAATGTGTTATTTTGCCCTACATGCGACCCACTTTAACAATGTCAAATCAAAGCCAGTGACTCAGGGGAAGGTTAAAGCAGCTGAAATCCCCGAACACCACATGTAACCTACACAGAGGCCATAGGTCATCGACACCCATCAGCAAGAGTATTTAGCCACACAACCTTTGAAATAATGGAAGCGTGAACTAATGTTTGTCCCTGTGAGTGACAAACTGTAACAATAGCAGCAATGCCCAAGTTTCCACTGAGCATCTCTGTTTTCTCTCCACAGGCCGCCACAGTACTCTTCTATTTTCTCCCCCAGACAGGAAGCAGGAAGGTGAAGAGCCAAGAAGGTTAATTCAACAGGAAGCATTACACCCATATCAGTGTACAGCACTGTCTTTCCTAACTGTGTTTATATTTATCTGTGTGTATATACATATATACATATATATATATATTATTAATTAGAAAAAAAAGAATAATATATATGAGACTATGTTCACAAGACAGGTAAGCTGTAGTACCAAACAGAAAATACTCATGCTGCGTTATCTGCACTGCCACAGATTCTTTACAAGCTCCACTGTCAAACACACATGTGATGGCGTACCAGGGTACATATCTCAGCGTGTCTGATTCCCTGATGGGGTGGAGCGCTCTGCCAGAGTGATACTGCTGGGCATTTCTCACCTTTACCCTCCATGTATGACAGTCGATAGCAAAACATATGGTGGCGCCAACGGCGGTGATGTATGTGTAAGGTAGGGAGAGGGTGACACTCAGCAGCGTGCAACTGTGGCCTTGTGTGAGGTCACACTGGTCGCTGGCTGGCACCTGCGGGGTGATGATGCAGGCGACACTGGCATGGGATAGGTATTGTGTTTACTAGCACAGAGGGAGGGAGCACACTGTCAAAATGACCTTCACACCTCAGCACCCTGAGACAAGTGCCACACCTCATGAGACAAACCTTGTGGACAAAAAGTGAAGAAATTAGGTCAAGAAGTGAAGCTGGGCTCACATGAACAAGTCTGGAGTATACTTGTTTGGAACTTTTATAGTCTTTGTTGTCAATTAAGAAGTTTGAAAACACAGAAAAAGGAAGTTTTGGATATTTAGAAGCTGAGCATGTGAAATTCTGCGAATGTCATCTGTAAGTAAAAAGTGTTTTGCTTGTGAAAAGAGGTCCTTTGCTCCCTCTCTGGCCAGGTTTACACCTGCCATTATCCCAAACCTTTGGTGATCCTACCACACACGGACAGCTCAAAGCAGAGGCATTAATGCGCCCAAAACTAATGAAGACACACTGAGATCTGATCATTCAGGTAGAAGGCTTGAACCAAACTTGGCCACATGCTTTTGGTACTGCGAGGTGTCTTGGACTACTAACGCAACTAGTTTGCCTTTCACAGTGGGAAAAGAAAAAACAGCACATCAGAAGAGTTCTGCAGAGCGTTAGGCGCCAGTGAATCCATTCATTTTGCACGAATGGACTTAGGTTGGATAAGCTATACTGATGCGTGGAGGTCTAGATTTGGTTCAGAGACAAAAACAGGTTTGCTGAGTAATGCAGACTTCTCTCCATGACATTAAATTTAATCTTTGTGTCATTTTACATAAAACAATTCTACCATTGAGTAGCTGAGTTGTCATTTACTGTTTAACAGCACTTCTTTCTTGCTGTCTGACTTTGACAATTAACCTTCAGATTAAATGCATCATCATGGGTGAAACCAGCAACTCAGGATTGACAAGTATCCTTTCCCTCTGCTCTACTGAAACATCCAACGATCCTTCTCCATCTAACACTCAGCCTATACTGACAAGTGATGGATGTGTGAAGAGTTCTGTAGGGGAAATGAGGTGAGCGTGAATCCGTGGATGTTTAAGCATTACTGTGATTGTAAATCACAAATTGCTGCGTCTTAAATCATCTGTGTGTGTGTGAATATTCGTGCTGGTGGTCTGTGAAAGAAAATGTTGTCTGGATGCCTTTAATGTTGCTTTCTGTGCTTTCACATCTTCCAATTTAGGTTTTAAAAAGCCGGCCACGCAAATGGTTACATTTATCCCAACATTACAGCTCTGATGTCATACAAACAACACAATTTCAAGCCACTCGCTCTTTTAACACCCCCCCCCCCCAAACTGGAAAAAAGGAGACAGTAATCCTTCTGCATCCTGACAAACAGCAGCATCACTGACAGACATCCTTCTCTTGCCACCTATGTGTCAACAGAAGTAGCCAGCTCCCAGTTCCCAGCATGGCGATTCGCAATAAAGAGGAGCGGTTTGAGAAGAGGTGGAGGAAGACAAGGCCCATCATGTTTAGCCTGCAACAATGACGCATCAAAGAAGAAGTGCTGGCCTAAAAACCTCAGTCGCTGTCAGACTGTATCTTCTCTGATCTGTGACCCAAGCCAGGCTGAAGCACTTTCAGCTGTAAACACCAGCTTCTTGCTTAGAGGAGGGCTCGCTTCAACATGTAAGCAGGCTTACGCATTTCTCTTTTTTTTTTTTCTTTCTTTTTTTTTTTTTTAATGGCAGCTTGCCCATTTCATGGTGAGATCAATGCATCTTGGCTCAGTGAGAGTCTGATTCACCGTGGAAATGCTGTAAAAATAGCCTCATTTTCTATTTGATGATATCAGGGGGAAAAGATATAGCGTGTAACACTTTCAAAAACAAGAGTTCAAGACTAAAATGTGAAGATAAATGTCAGGAATGTCAGAATTCCAAAACAGGCCGTCACTCTTGCAGACGAATGAAGTGGGCGTCTTGTCTTGCAATAAAATGTGTTTCTTTAGAGCAGTAAATTTACAATAAAAGGTGGGGGGAAAAAAAGAGGAAAGAAATGTAAGCCAGGGATCAGCTGCCTTTCTGTCATTTTTTTCCAGGCAAAGAATGTTGGACAAGTGACAGACAAGCTGGCAGCTCTGAACGCCTGTAGCTTTTTCTGAATCACAACTGACTGGATTTCTTTCAGTCATAGAGATACAATAACACATTGATCAATGGCGGGTCTTTTGGGGAAAGCTTGTTAGCAGCTATGCTGTGACAAACAACCCTTCATCAAGTCAGTAATCAAAGCAAAATACGAGGGAACAAAATCGTCAAATGCAAAGGTGATGTTCAGAGTACGAACTCTAAATAAATCACCTGACACGGTCATCGAGCTTTCACAGCACAGTGGACTAACTCAGCAGTTGGAGGTGTGAGTCTCTTGAAGGCAGCACTGGCTCAAGCTTGGAGGCCTGTCATCTGAAAGCGAACTCAGCAGCCACAGAAGTGTCAGCACCCTCTGAGATCAGCTTCGCTGTCTATTGCATCTTCAATCAGCAGTCAGGGGATGATTAAGTTGTGGTTAACAGAGTCAACACGTGCTTTCAGAGCCAAAACTGTTGCTGTTTCAAACCTCCCAGGAGGCTCAGCGCTGTTAGCCTGACATTTTTTGATGATTACAATCCAGAGCATGTAAGAACAAAGTCGAGGGGAGACATTAAAACTCCAAGTTTGAAATGTCTTTGTTTCATTGTCAATTCCCTCTATTGAAAAAGCGCTTATACACACTTGTTAGCTGTATAAGACACTTTAAATGTTTGCATGTCAACAGTACAAGCTAAATACTGAAAATACTCACTATACTCTGAGAAAAAAAATGCATTGGATTATATGACCTTGCATGCACAAGCAACTACATTACCAGAGGTTAATGAGTCACCTTACTGCTTGAGGTCTGGATGCTGATGAAAGCATGTGAATGTCTGAATTTTGAAGCTGAACATAGACTCAGTCTAAGCATATCTCTACCAACATTTTAAGACTTTATGATACAGTCTGTGTCACCTAATGTTTACTCCACACTTAAGTTCAAAATGGCAATATTTTGCTCATTTTCAGTCTAATTTTTAATCTCTGGTACCTCTCGAATAGCTTTGCATTCAGCACAACTCAATACAGAGACTGAGAATCACATGGAGACTCTTAGCAGACTTGATTGGTGACATTCCTGGAGGCTTGCCGATGGGCGATCAAATTAATAGAAACACAAGAAACTTGTGCTCTGTAGAAAGGATTAGCACTCAGTAAAAGATCACTAAGTCGTTATGTCCAGTGTGCAGGTGGGGCACGGTGACCCTTTAAGCCTAAACTGCTCTACTCTACTACTGTTATGCTGTGTGTGCAGAACTATGTGCTCTCAATAACAGGTAAACACTCAGTAGAAGCCATCACCAGCATAAACTACACTGTAAGCAGTGATAAATGACATGTCTCAGGGTCTTCAGGTGGGAACCTCCCTTCAACTGGGTTTAGTTAGTCCCACTACACCTCCAGGAGGCTAAACAGTGATTTCTGTCGTCCCAGAGTCACTCCCCTAATGCCAGCTCTCACTGCTCCATCAACCCACCACAACAATAACAAAAAACCCACTACACTACAAAAGGGCTACCTCCACTATACTGCCAACAAAATGGCTACTTACTAACAAAATGGCTACCACAGACCACAACAAGCTTTGTCACCTTCAACAAACCCATACAACCCACATACAAACACCAGGTAGTAACAGTATCAATACTATCTTCTTCTTCTCTCCAGACAAATAAAATCAAGTTGGCCACACCCACTTCCTTAAGTCAGTTTCCACTTCCTGGTTTTCCTCCTTTGAGGCCTAATTGGTGGACTTCCTCTCACTCTACTTTCACTTCCTCTTCTTCATTACCAGATGAGGTTCACTAAAACTTGACTTTTGGTCCCCAACTAACATTATTTCTCCTAATCCAGATTCACTGACTGCATCTGGCTGCATCATCTGACATTTCTTTTACCATCTTCCTCTGCCCAGCTATACCCAGTTCCCCCAGTAATGAAAATGTAGATCTAGCTATGAAACCCCTACATCCAACCTCCACTGGACGCACTCTAAGGGTGCTTTCATACCTACACCATTTGGTCCGCTTAAAGCGGACTGGAGCACCTGCAAGTACAGTTCGTTTGGGCTGGTGTGAAAGTGAACCAGATTAATTTTGTCAGGACTAAAGAACCGTACCGAGTCCACCTGCTGGAGGTGGTATCGGTACGGTTCCATGTGAACTCCAGTTTGGTTCACTGCTGGTGAGAACGCTGCCCGGGCTCGATTCAGACCTACTCTGGTACATACGCAGCTTTTTGGTCAACCGAAGCTTCAGTAGCAAGCCGGGTGGTGTGTTTTTGGAAGTACAAAATTTCTCTGCACGAGTTTGTTTTGGAGCTGACGCTGGTGATAGTGTTTTGCAACACGTCTTCTCCACTCCAAAAACAGCCGCAGAGTGTTCTCGTGCCGAATGCGAGATTCATAATAGAACAACACTAGTATTTGTGCTTGGTGCACAAAACAATGATCATAATATACAGCTGCAAACATTAGCAGGAGAGCACAGTTCATCGTTAAGAAATAAACAAACGGCATAATGTTTTCTTCCGGGATTTTTCCCTCTTCACACGCTGCGCCAATCAGCCTTCATCTACGTCACCCAAAACACAGTATTTTGTGAACAGCGCCGCCACATGAGTGGGGAGATATATAACATCCACAGTTGTTGGTTCGTTTGCAAAAACACTGGTGTGAATGTGAACCGAACTACTTGAGAACTGCAACATTGTAACAACTTTTGGGCCCAATAGAACCACTTTACCAGACCAACAGGTGTGAAAGCACTCTAACTTCCATCCTTGTTGTTCAGCTTGTGCTCCTAAGTGTGCATGTCTAAGCTTTTTCCTTTCATAAGCTTCCTCCACTGAATCTTCCCAGGGAACTGTCAGCCCAATAAAAACAAGAACATGCACAACTCCTGCTGCCAGTCAGACATGCATTTTCAACATAGTAATTTGCGTCTTTTTGCAAATCCAGTGGTGTACTGGGCCTCAATTAGAAAACATGTTTACCTCATTTCCCACCAAGGTCATGTCTACGTTGATGATTCACGAGTCAGAAAATACGTAAACATGTAATATGGCCTCTAATGATCATGCTAAAATAATGCCACAATTGAGAAAAAAATGTGTGGAGAGTTCAACTTGCCATTAAACCTATTATTCACAGCTATTAAAAGGTATTACCTTGAGCCTGATATCAGCACATCTTTGTGATCTTGCAGCTGTGACTTTGTTTCAAATGTTCTACCTCCCAGAATGAGTGTAAAAATATACCACAGCTATTCAAACCTTCTCAGGTTGCTACAGTATTTATCTGAAAGACTAATTGCTACATTGTAAGCAACGTTTACAACAGCTGCAGCCATTGTTAGGGTCAAACATAAACTCAGAAGTCCCTGTAATGATTTCTTTGGTTCCTTGCTGTGACATCTCCTCAAAACAATGTGCTCGAAACACAAAAAGCAGATCTGGAACCTCCGGTTGCATAGAAAACCAGCCTTAAACCAAACAGCAGAAAGCAAGATGGTCACGG
>JBAMYA010000017.1:5449145-5481047 GCA_037176975.1 Arrhamphus sclerolepis
CACATGACCTTCTCCATTCTGAGAGAAGCTGCTGTTTGTTTACAGACAATGCCATGGTTATTAGATTGGACTTTAAAAAAATGAAAAATGAAAAAAACAGCCTAGTGGAAAGAGGAGTGCATTCTGGAAGAATATGACCCATGAGAGTTGAGGATGAAGAAGGGAGACATTAAAACCAATAAGAACTCCACAAAAGCAGTTATTGCTGTAAGCAGATTTTTATTTCAATACACTAGATCATTGAAGTAGCGCACCAAGCATTTTGTCGCTGACCCACTTACAACATCCAGCTGAGTAAGTCTTGTGAGATAGCAAAACTTGTGAGCTTGATTTACACTGGTGAATTCTGGATATAATTTTCAATCTCCCCAAACTCAAGTCATGGTGCTTTTGATGAATATTTCATTACTAACCCTTTCACAGAACATTTCTTATCCTCTCACTTCTAGGGCTCAGATCTTTGGTGCAGATGTTGATGACTAAAGAGTTCCTTTTAAAGAGGAAAAGCTTCATGTTAAAGCTAACATTGAACAGAAGGAATGTCTGATTACAAAGAATGACAAATTACTATGTTTAATTCTGAGATGCATTTTTACAGATATGTGGCTTCCTGAAAAAACATAGTTGTAATATTGCTTTTATGGCTTAGTCTAGATTATGTGGAAAGCCTCATGAAAACAATAATGATAATGATTACGACCAATGTGGCAACATCAATGATTTATGAGCAACAGTAAAACATGCAGTATCACACTCATTAAATGATTAATTATAACAAGGGGTAATAATATAACTGGGATGGGAAGGATTTTTATCTTTTTTTTTTTTTTCTTTTCAAGTCTTTGATTCAAAACTGGATTGAGACCAAGCACGTGCATTCCAGAGGCATTGTAAGGATTAATCATGCATTCCTTGCCGCATCCAAGTCTTCCACTCCCAGGAGTGCCGCTCACTTCGTTGAAATCCTGAAGGGATTTTTTTTCCTCCATGGAACGCTATTTTGGCTGTGTAGTAATTAAAAGTAGGTATTTTATGATTGGCGTCTGTAATGATTTATTGCCCTTTCATCAAAAAAAAAAAAAAAAAACTGTATTAAACAAAGTTAAAGAGGCAAACAAAATACCTGAATGGGTGTCTCTTGGTACACAACATGAACAGGCCTTTAATCTACTTAAGCACAAGTAACATCCAGCATGATGCTAAATTTCTCTAGCCAGCATCTCCATTAATCCATGAAGCAAGAACATAATAACCAAGCCTGCTCAGTCATGATGCCTGCAAATAGAAATACAACTATAAAAGCCGGTTGTCTAAAACAAACCAACCTACTGCAATTTCATCCTGTGATGAAGTGCGTCATATATGACTGCAGATAACACTGAGCTTTAGAGAAAATTGCACCTGTAGGCCAAGTGAACTGAAATGAGCTTGAAATGCATTAAACCATGCTGTAACAATAGTCTGCAGCTTAATTAGCAGAGGTCATGGCCAGACTCCACAGTGTGCTAAGTGCTCCTTAGCTGGAAAGAAAAGGAAAAGCGATCTAGGTGTCATCTTTTCACCAGTGTGTTGTCGTCCGCTGAGATGCCCTGGAGGCTTATATTGGAGCGAGAGAAACGTCTTGACTGGGAACCCTGCTAACCCCTAGCCTTACTGTGCTCCGCAGGCTGACAATGCTCAGCCATCCACAGCTAGCCAAAGATAATGGATGCCAATGGATGACAGAGCTCCATGGAGTGGTACATTTTCCTTGAGAGAGACGATAAAGGGAGGCTGGGAGGACAGTAGGATGAGTATATTATATGCAATTTATTTTGTTTGAGCACCGGGGTAAGGGGAGAGTGTATTCACTTAATGGTCTCATTTATTCAGTACTTATATAGTATAATGCTCCATACAGTTAAGGTACCAGTGAGGTTTTTCCTGCTGGAGTGTTAAATCCATAATCGTGTGAGACTCATAACAGAGACGAGTTGACTCTGACAAGCACTGGCATCAGGCGGTGTATGAGACAGAGGCATTGACAGTGATGGACATGCAGAGACATCCCATTCAACAGAGCCTGGAACACCTGTAAGTCCCCTTTTCTAGTATAACAGTTTGTGTTTCATTTGTGTCTCCTTACCTTGCTCAGATGCCTGAGACAGTATAAAACATAGTATAACTGTGCTACAGTATGTACTGTGTCCTGTGCCAAATAACTCACCAGCTGATTATTGAGAATTAGTTTCCATTTTGTATTTATTTCATTTTCCAGTATTAAAGGAACACTGCAGGGTTAAAATGACCTAGGTTTATTGAAGTAGTTTTAAGTCGAACTGAGGTAGTTTAAAGTTGTAAAGAAGTACATGTTTGAAGCTAAATGGAAGTGCTTTCCTATTGGTTGGTTAACTGGCAGAGATCACAGGCAGCGACAGGCAAGCACACAGAGATGATTTCTGATGCTGCACGCTATCTGTCACAGCCTGTCTTTAATCGCAAGACAGTTATATCTTTCATCTTTGTATCGCTGCGAGGTGTACAACCACTGTTTCTGAGCTGCACATGTTTTGTTTGAGACAGCCAAAACCATGCAACATTTGCCAGACTTTACTTGGTCACTCTCTAATTTTTTCCTTCCATCACTATTTTCTTGAGTCCCAACAGTTGCCTGTTTTGTCAAAAATACCCAAGTATAGATCAAGTTCTAAGGGAGAAGAGGCCATGAACTCTCCTCCTTCTTGTGTCCTGTATGGTTCAGTTGACTCGTACTAACTTATAAGAAGGAGGTGGTGACGAAATAAACTATGAACCAGTGAGCAAACAAAGAACTTTAGTAATACAGCCTGATATTAATCAAACTCAATTAATCACTTAATCTAATAGCAGCAAAGCTAGGACACCATCAGACTCGCAGCCCTCCGGTCTCGGCTCACACCAGCGAGTTTTTGTTGGTCCAATATTGACTCATGTACGGGATCTTGCTAAGCTTGCTCTCTCTTTCTTGCCTCTTCTGACAAAACCCTCTTCACTTTCTTTGGTGCCTCTATCATGATGTTCGCTGCGATCATGTATGTTAGATAGCCAAACGCTAACTATAAGATGAAGCTAACTCCACATAATAAACACTGTGACCATGGTTAGCAGGTTGGATTATTATAAGCAAGTTTGAGTTGCTTGTCTTCCTAAAAAACTGCTTAAAATACGGGCAGTCTGCTTCTCTGTTTTACTTGTGGATGTATTTCACATTTCTGCAATTGTAGTTTGAGACTAAGAAACTACGAAGAGATTATCATCACTCTTTTCTTTGGAGCTATGGGATGTAGACTACACCATGGTTGTTTGAAGGTAGAAAATGATATGTAATCTGTATAACGTTTTTAGGCTTGTTGCCTTCTTTATCGGAAGTGGTCGTGTCTGCAAAAAGCCCCAAATGCAAGATGTTTCTGCCTCCTAGTGGAAAAAAAAAGAACCATTTTGCAGCATTCAGGAACAGGGATGGGAATTGAGAACCGGTTCCCAGTGTTTCAATTCCTTGGAATCGTTTATCAGTTTTGCATATGATTCCCTTATCGATTCCAGTGGGCAAGAATGATGTCACCACGCACACTGCGTAGCTTACGCAAGACACACAAGGTGCATGGCGAGTCTAATGCAGCCAGCAGTCAACAGTGCAACGTGTGAGCTGTGAGGGCTTCAAACCTGTCCTATGGGACAATAAAAGAGTCAAAATAGCTTTGGAATATGGAAAATCAACTCCGTTTAATGACAAACTTCCCTTCTTACAGTCTCCAGCAGGATGAATACAACCCAGGTGGGGCAAACATGGCTACCACAACAGAGCCAAACCTTTCAAAATAAGAGCACACAACATAACTGGAACTGCCCTGCTTACAATAGGAAACATGACGCCCAAGTGGTACAAATGCTTGAAAGTCTGCTTGAAAGTCAGGGCAACTTGCCATACTTACAAAGTGAATATTTCACCAAAGGGAGGAAAATACTAACAGCATGCAGAGACATTTGCACACACAGCATGCAGTAAGTATTAATAAATGTCGCTTTTTTTATCCGCTCCAGATTAACATTAGTGATTCTCAACCCAGCAGCAGCAACGTTAGCATGTCCTCAACAAACAACACTGCTGGTAATTAACTAATTGTGAAATTGACACAGAATAATTTATGTAGTACTTTGTTATTTTTTAAGAAGAATATTTAATTTATTATTATTAAATTTTTATTTTGATGATGCTAATCGACCTGTTTGTTGTCCTATTTTTCTAAATGAGAATCGATAAGGGAATCGATAAAGAACCGAATCGTTAAGCATAACTGAAAATGGAATTGGAATCATAAAAATCTTATCAGTTCCCATCCCTATTCAGGAAGCCTCTGTTCTTCAGTGGTTCTCCTAACAATACAAGTGATTTTAAGTTGCAGTTTAGAGTTATTTCACCATTATGGGCAGGACCACTTTGATTAACAGGTAAGTTTGTCAATAAACATGAATACAGCTGAGTACTTGAGGTCTCAATTAGATCCATCATTTGAATTCAGTCATTTTTGGTATCAAAACCTCAGAACGATAAAGGATAAATGCACCAATTAAAGTTTAAAATAGCAGTCCACAAATCCTTTAAATAATGCCAATGTTCTTTTTCTGCAATTACAGCATGGTCTGTTTCATTTGTATCCCACAGATTACAGAAAGAAAAGGAAACAGATAAATAACTAACTGACAAAATGTCCACATGGCAGGCAAGTTTTTAAACAAGAGCCCCGTGATTAAAGTGATCCTCAAGTTTTTGCTTTCCTCCACAACATTCATGTTTGATCAACAATTTTCCTAGATTTGGCTGCTTAGCACTTTGGAGCAGTTTTTGGCCAGTTCCACTCACGGTTCCAGTAAGTAAAACATAATTCAGGGATGAAACTAGTTATCTGAGACGAACCCTGTCCAGGTGGCCATCTGTCGGAACGCATGCACTCCAGGTGACAGTGCCATCTGCGCTCCTTCCTACTTGCCAAAGTTTTCCAAAGATATATGTAGATGAAGTGGACTTGACAGCTGACAGAAGAAATAACTGCCAGAGTGAAGTATCCCAACTTACTTTTCAGCTTAATTAATCCTATGTGATATATTATGATTTACCACTCATGCTCTTACAGCATTTGTCACCACACCTGTGATTTTCTCGATATATTTGCCAAAGAAGTCAGAAAGAAGGCAGCCTCCACTCTGCAGATTCAGACAAATGTGCTTGACCATGAAGCTGCATCCCATCCCTGGGACCACCGCTGCCACATCCCAGTCTCAGATGATATAGCAGTGACGGACACGACAAACTATACAAGCAAATTAATTAATAAATAACCCTCTCTGTTTTATGATGTTCTCTTGCTTTGCCCTTCATCCAACATCCATTTCAGCCGACACCTGTGCTCCTGAACAATGCAGTGGTGCAGGTTAGATAGCTGAGGTGCAAGGACAAGGGCAACCTGGGGAAAAGGTGCTGCGTTAAAGCAGAACCGAAAAAAAGTCAGATATAAAAATGAGCTGGTTAAATGGTCGTAATGTAAAGCTTTATATATCCACATCCTAATATTTGGAAATCATCCTCATATGTTTAAGTGAAGCTAATATCAATACTACACAGAAACAAAGATGATTTACAAGTACTGAAAGTTCATGAATAATAAGCAGGTTCAAAATCACAGACTGTGAGTGTGCCACGGATGACTGCTAAACTCATTAAAATCATAATGCATGCATTAGTATTCCCAAGGGACTTACTGTACAATAGTGAAAAGCGAAGACTGGTTTTGAAGTTTGAATGAGTTCTAGAGGAGAGAATCTATTTGAGCAATAGATTTTTATTTAAGAGTTAAAAGCTTTAAGGTCATAGAGTTGTAGATTTAAAGACCTCCTAAAACCCATCAGATGTCTGCCTTTGGCATTAAGTCTTCAATCTCTTGCGTGCTTCCATAAGGTTTAATCATCATTACAACAATGTATGTATGAGAATACAGGGCAGAGCGGTTAAAAGCGGAGGAGACAGAGTGCAATCTACTGAGACAAAAGAAGGTCCATCTCTGCAGATGACTCTTGTATCTGGGAGGCAGAATTTGTCCCAGTTGTCTTCAGTGGTGGGATGGGGGTGGGAAGGGGGGATGAAGACAAGAGGAATGGGAGGCCAGTGCTGGGCGGTGACGTCAGTGCCCTTGTTTAACAGGCCTCCAAGGTTCAGCACACTAATGCTCGGCTATGCAGAGTGGCAGTAATTGACGCTCAGAGACGCTATGTGAGGCCAGTCAAGGAGCTGCTTTAGAATACGCTTGTGAGAACGTGGTTATAACTTTTAATTTCTCATTATATATATATATATATATACATACATGTAATAAATAATGAGTAATTAATAGAATATTAATAAAAATCTTGCTCATGTAAATTATTTCATTTATTTTTCTTTGAAATATTCAACTAATGAGCATAAGTAGTTATGTGTTCGTGCTTCCTTTCGCTTATTTTAAAATCAAAGACGTGTGCTTCTTTTATTAGGAAAATATTCCAGTTTTAATGGTGGAGCTTATTTGCAGCAAAATCATTGTCAGTGATCTATGAGGACAAAGACCCAAATGAGAGAAAAACAAAAACAAACAAACACACAATCTCCTGCGAGTCATTATGTCCCCAGTGGAGCATGAGGATACAAGACAAATCAATTCGACTCCCTGCTCAGAATTATATGCTCAACACACAGATGACAGATTTAGACAATTCCAATCCAAAATTAACTCAAATGAAGATCCGAGGAAAAACGAACTCCCTTGAACTTCCGTGGCACAGACAAACGCTTCCATCGATTTTCGTGGCAACTCGTATTTTTGTTAATACAACAATTAGTTGTTATGTCTCTTGTCTGCTAGTTTTGTGGCAGTGGGGTGGGGATGACAGGGTTCACACTGGAAGGCTTTAGTGTGAATTATTGACCAGTTCATCCATTTTCAAGTGCTGCCATTTTAGATTTCAGTGTAATTACAGCCTCGCTGGGCAATCTGTGCCATCGACGGCCTCCTTCAAACAAACAACTCCCTCCAGGCTGGGATTGCTGGTGTTGGCTGCCACAAAAAGACTGGCAACACTGTGAAAAATGCTCAGACTGCGAAAGGTTGTAGACAAAGACGGTTGTATCTGCACAAACAAATATGACTAATGCGTGTATCTCCTTTAAAAATACACTGACAAACTGGAGGCTCATACTAAACAATGACAGCAGGACTGTTGTATGTGATTTGATTAGAGGGGCTGTAATGGTTTGAACATTCACTCTGCTTTGCTGCGTTAAGTAGAGCCTGAGTTCATAAATGTAGCCCACCTGAGACAGATAGCTGGAGGGTAAGCTGTGTCTGTACAACAGAATAAATCCATAAACCAACAGGAAATATAGAAACGTGTACAGAACTAGGCACCACAGTTACAAAATGTGCATGCACATGTCATTTTCAAGGCTTAAATGAACAGTTTCTTTAGTTATCCTGTTTAATGAGCAGTCTCTGTCTGGTGTCGCAGCAAATTCTGGGACACATCAGATTATGTGACCCAAACAGGAAGTGCAGTTGTATCTTACACAAGTCAGAAGGAGCTTTTAAAACAATTTTATGTTAGACCAAACAGATGTAATACATATGAAGATTCTGGAGCTTAAGTGCTTAAAAGGTAATCACCTAAAAGGTCTACTCTCCCCTTCCCTGCTTCAGAAATCAATTTAATCAAAAATGTCAGCCTCAAACTTAAGTGTCATGATTATCTTTCCTTGGTAAAGTGAGTCGACAGAACACAGCACAGAGACACCCTAATGAGCTGAGGGCTGTTTCATGACACTGTCAGCACATACACTGGAACACGATATGTATGACAGCACAGATGCACTCTAAATCTTTGACGTGATCACATACATGATGTGCAGCATATAAATGAAATATACGACCTTGCTCCTTGTTCTGTGAGACAGACAAAATCACAGTTGGCTAACGTGGTATTCTCGAGTCAGCTGTTCTGGAGTAGGAGCTCATGATCAACACAATGACTGCAAGGTGCCCAAGTCCTGTGGCTGCAGAACAACCCCCAAATTATCACCCACCGTGCAAAACAGTTTGTATGAGGGGAATTGTGCTGGCCTGCTGTGTTTGGTTTTGACAAATGTGGCAATGTGCACTATGGAAAAGCATCTCCACCTTGGTCTCATCAGTTCAAAAGGTCATTGTTCTTCAAAACACGTAGTTTGGGTGCATAGTTGCAAATTTGCTTCTTTCTGCTGCCAATCATTCCATACAAGTCATAGTTGTACAGTCTATTTCTACATGGACTCTACAACCTTAACTTCTAACAGGTTAACTGAGGCTTGTGGAGTCTTGACCCTGGAGAGATCCTGGAGTAAACTTACTGGGATATTGTTTTCTCTCATGATTAACAATAGTTTTTAGTGTTATCCAGTTTGAAATAAGCTTTCTCAAAGTAGAATTATGAACTTCAAGTTGTTTCTAAATGACCTGAAAAAGAAAAGAAAAAAACCTTCCCACATCGATGGACAGCTACAATAGATTCTAAAAGATCAATGCTGATATCCTACCTGCTTGGCATTGTGTTAACACATGCTGCCAAAAACCTGTTCACTCACACTCACAGTTTATCATTTTACTGCACTGATAGGAACCATGAGAGTAAGGCTGCGTGCATTTATCTATTTTTAGTTTTTACAAACAGATTTTCACAAACGAACCTTTTTTTTTTTGTTTAAAGTGATCTCATCTACAAAATCAGATTCATTAAATAATTCAGACATAGCAATAATGGTTTTGTGTCCTTTTTCTTCATTAATTATTTGTAATCCAATTTTTAATGCAAAGAAAGTAGGAACATTTAGCAAATGTTTTTTATTGATATTACTATAGATAGAAAATGTATGTTAAAAGTGAGAGTACAACCTAACTGTAGGTGTTTTCTTTCTCCTGTAAAAACTGGCCAGAATCAATGAAATGATCAATTCTACTGTATTTAACTGGGGATGAAAAATCTAAGTGTTTCTTCCTCTATTGTTGTAGAATAAATGGATTTGACAAGACTTCCCAAAGCCCTTCATTGTGTTCACCAGAGGGGACGCTCACATTATTGGGAGCTGTGATAACTGCTTCTGTCAGCACATGGAGACACAGGAGGAATAAGGTTTAAAAAAAAAAAAAAAAACTTTCTGAGAAACGTGAAGGAAGAGAAAGGCACACACACACAAAAAAACAAAGACAAGGAAGAAAGATCACTATCAGTTTTCAGACCTGGAAAACTTGGATTTCCATACCTCGGGTAGATTGATTCTTTCTTCTCTTACAAATGGTTTTCAGAGAGACACCAAAGTCCTGCCGTGAACCACATAATAGTATGGCTGTCTGTTCAACCAAAGGATGCCGATGTCTGTCTGGACCACTGTGGTGACGTCACGGGGTGAACCCTCCCAAAAGCACCGTGTGCACATCTGGGACATGTTAATGCAGTGGAAATGCTGCATATTAGGTCTTCATCACTGAACTGCATCTTGTACCATAATTCTTTTAGAAATGTAATGTGTTTTCAATTACTTCAACTCCTTCTTGATAGATATTAAAAAAAAAAAAAAAAGATGTAAATGCATAATGAATCCAGACTGATACATGAGCACAAAATGAAATATAAAGAGGAATGAATATATAGTCTGTAAAATTGGCTTCTGTGTCTCTGTGTGCTGCCACATTTGTGCAAACAGGCTTGCTGTTTTATGACAACCATTAACCAGAAAAAGCAGCACAGGACAGCAGGGATCTGAGAGATGGAGATCTCTGCTGGGAGAGACATGACTTCAAAGCAGTCAGGATCAATGATGCCGTTTGCCTATTGATCTCCTTTACCTCTCAAGAGAGAGCCATCCATCAATAGGGGTCGGCCGTGGGCTGGAGAGGGATTAGGCTCTCAGCTTTAATCTAAGTCATTTTACTAAATTTGAGCTAAATCCCCTTTGTAATGAGATGTATGGCAATCATCCACATCTCTGGCAGAAAACATTCACGAATTCCCTTTGCATAAACTGTACAGTTGATTTCCAACAAGGAAATGAAACTAAGGATTATCATAGACTGGTTGATCAAAAAAAAATCTGTGCACTTAAACTACTGTATGTTAAATTAAATCTCATCTGCATCTGCAGAGCTGGCAATGAGAAACGAGACCTGGGATGAACCGTGGTCCCAGGGGAAGGACGGGTCTGCAGCAAATTGTCTCAGTTTATCCACCCTTCAGGGTTTAGTACGTGACAAAAGCCAAACAAAGACCCAAAGGACAACATTGATTTGAAGCTAAGATTTATTCTGCGGCTGAAATAAAAGATACTGTACATACTCTGAGCGAGGAAATGTATCACAGTTTTTCCTTTCCTGTCGTATTTACACAGCCAACCCTTGCCTGATGCCTCGTTCTACTTCTAAGGTGAACAGGAAAGACATTATATCTCAGGGTTGCACAGCCAAGCCATTAAAAGATCACATCAACACACAAGGCTGGTCAGCGTATGTTACAAACACTCGGCTCAAGGCAGAAAAATACTGCTGGAATGTGATTTTCACATGTTCACATTCTGGTGTTCCAGAAAAAAGAAGGATTAAAAGTTGGTACTTTCTTATATTTGGCGAGCAGTCATACATTCTCAGTTCTCCATAACGACAGTCCACAACCTAACTTCATTTTCCATCCATCCTCTTTCTTTATTAGGATTTTTGAGCGTCTTACAGTTGTGCAATATCACTTTTGTGACAGCTTGACAGAAGTGTAGACAAGTTAAAACTGTTAAAGTCATACTTAGGCATGTAACCATTTGTGAGCCCAGAAAGTGTTGTAATTCTTCTTTTTCTTTTTTAAATTATTATTATTCTTTATTGTGCAACTGTTGAACCTTCCACTATGAATCAGTAAATTCAGTCTGATTCCAGAATGTAACAAAAGAAAGCTATGTTGATTTAACTTAGCTGCATGACACCACATGAACACGTAGAAAGGAATTTGAATGTATTTAATTATAACTGAATTAAAACCATTTGGACTAAACTGGGTTGAAGGAAAGAAAGACAGAAAAAAGAAAGACAGAAAGAAAGCTTAAGTATATAATCCACATTTAGCACTGACGTAAGAGCTAGGAAAGATCAAACCAAATGCATTTAAGCTAAAATGAAAAAGATGACATAGTTTGTCAGGCCAATGTCCAGCAAACTTAATATTGTCCTTAACAATTCTTATACACAGTGCCTCTAACAACATGATTAAAGTAAGCTTTAAAATACCAGAGGCTGACATATTTTATGTAAACAGTAAAATATGTCATAGATTTTCACCTTCCTTCCCCATTATTCGTCTTGTTTGGTCTTCTACTAGGCCAAACTAGTGACAGTGTTTTTAATCTTTTGTACACAACTTAATAGCTTAGGTGCTCAACATAATTTGCGTCAGCACTATAATTTTCTTTTGTGCACAAGACATTATTTCCAGCCTGAAAGATCATTTTCTTTAATTCAGTTGGTGAATCTCATACAGAGCGCTCAATCTGAGCTGCTCTAGCCCCTCTATCGTGGCAATTTTGCAACCCCCCTTCCCTAGCCCCCTCCCCCCACCACTCCAGCTCCTCTTAATCAAACCTTATCAAACGTATTCAGTGTAATTTCTGTCACTGATGCTATAATTGCAGATGATTATAATAATCTTTTTGATGAAGGTGGGCCTGAATGAAATGTATATTTTTCTGTTCTTGAATTATCATTTAAAATATAATTGACTTTACAACATCAAGCTCCTAATACTACTTACAAAATTAAAAGGGAAAAAAAATCAGTTTCTTCTTTGATTTAACCTTTTATTAATGGCATTAATAAAGGCATTCGGACTTCAATTCTGCTGGTGTGTTAATATTGACGGTTTATTACATTATCACAACTATACCTTTGTTAGTATCTAAGAGTCATATTTGATCACTTGATCGTGAACCCAATTAAAGTAAAAACTTACTTTTGAAAAGTAGTTAATTAGGAGTGAATGCATTTATTGTTGAAAAAGTCAGTGTAAACATCCATCCATCCATTATCTATACCCGCTATTTCCTGTGCAGGGTGACGGGGGTCTTCAGTGTAAACAATTTTGCCAAAATAATCATTGTTAGAATTCCTTTTTTTGAACATAAACAATACAGTCTGCAGACAAAAAAGCTCACTCTGTCATGTAAAACCTGACTATTGCACGTTAATGTAGGGTTACTGTGAGCATTAATGAGTTAGTAATGGGTTTTTATGAGAAAGCGCCAGGGTGCTCAGTGATACATGAAGCCGTCATGTACAGATTAATGGAAATATTTGAAAAGAACAACAGTGCTGGATAAGGTTGGGCCGATAGATGATGTCATCCTTCATCGACAAGGGATGCATGTCCTCAAGGAATGCATCAAATGTAATGATTTCACATGACTACCTTGGTTTCTCTACGCTGCCTCTGATTAAATGCATAGATTTATGTCAAACTGGAGGACCTCTGTTTTTACATGCAGATGAACAAACAATTTAATTGCTCAACAATCAAATATGGGATGTTTGGATAAGGTATCAAGACATCCCCAAAGAAGCATGGACTCATTTCGTGGATAAGAGGTAAGTGAAATTGCTCATGGGAACAGGCACTGTGACATCATCAGATTCCAGCATTTGAAGTCCTGTTTGAGGGTATCTCTGTGCTTGCATAGACCAGACAATCCCAAAATGTCCACCTGTCTCAAGTAATTCAGTTTCATGCGTGCATTAGAGAATGATTATTTTACAGTTCCTTAACCAAATTAGCCACACTACTATATAGTTGCTGGTCTGTACAACTTTAAGCAAAAGTGACCCAACGGATAAATTCACAACATAGCATCTGCTCAAACCACTGTGAAAGTTTTGAGTTGCTTCAGAAGGTCCTGTTCTGAGCAGCAGTTAGCTTGGGCTACTGCAGGAAAGACACCTAAGAATTTTACACATTCCCACTCCAAAAAACAAAAATCTCTTTAAACATTACACTGAAACTGAGATCAACCACATAACTGTTGGATAGCAACAAGTTATCTTTTTTTTTTTTCTTCAATACCTGAGATGGTGAGTAAGTTTGCAGGAAAACAAGCTGCTTTAAATTCATGGGAAAACTTCAGTGAACTCTAGTGATTGATTACAAACAACCGTCCAACCCTTGAACGTCTCTTGGGGAATAAACAAACACCAATTTGTGGCTCATAATCATGGCTCTATTAGTCATCTGTCAGTGGGGAAAGGGAGGAAGAAACCACAGAGAGATAGTATGTGACTGTGGTTTTAGTGGCTAACGAGACTATATAATAGCAGCTATCAGGGCCAGCCTGGATGGCAGCCTGCTGCCTCTGTCTCCTATTGATCAGACTTGGGATGTTGGACTGCCAGGAACAGCAGCTGATTCCAGGAGATATCAGTGATGCTGGCATCCGTCTGAATCTGAATGGAAACAGCCCCATCTTTGGTGTGGAGGACAAAGGAAATCAGAAATTAAAGGGACAAATGAAGCTGTTAGCCTACTGTAACTGTAACACTTAATATTTGACTGCTTTAGTGCATGTGCGAGTCCTGATTTTCCAATATCCCCAATAAAAGGAGAAACATGAGAGTTAACAATGTACTTGCTCAATAAAAACTGGAAACTCAGGTCCAGCTCTGCTCAAAACCACCATAAAAATTCACATAATTAATGGAATTTTGGACAAAAGATCTCACTTTTATCTGCATAATACAACTAGTTTGACTAAGTTATCCATGTGTGTCCTGGTCTTCTCGTGTTTCCTCATTTCACTTTCAACATTCTATTCTCAAAATGAGTTTTGAGTTAGGTCAGGGTTGTCATTTAACATCAAAAAATATAATCTGTTTAATACAGCCCTCCTGACCTTATTCTAGGCTTAGAGCGAGAAATAACCAACCTTCTTGGCGTTACCTTTGACAATTCTGATAGATGACGTCCACATCACAGGTACGTAATGTGAATCTACTGTAGGCCAAACTGCTACAAAGCTACACCTCCTGGAAGAAATTTCTCCATAACCATAAAGCTGAACCAAGATACGCTTTAGAAAAGTATTAAAAAGCTCCTACTATTGGACATTTGCCACTGGTGCTAAATATAGCAAGACATTATTTTGTTCAGAGGTGTAATATGAAGCTCATTAAATGCAGCATTAAATTGAGAGGCATCAAGGATTAAGCCAAAAATAACACTCAAACTGATGATCCAGCTATGAATGTGGTGCTAATAATGATTTCCATCTCTCCTCAAGAAATTTAGTGGTGACCATTCTGCAGAGAACTGCATCCCTTCCTTTTCTTTCACTCTTGCTGGCAAAATGAGCCCCACATAAAATCTGTATCAGGGCCTAGTGCCTCTTGTAGGCTTCCATTTCTTTATGGGTTTACCAGCTGCCAGCGACTGATAACAAAAGCCATTGGCTCCTGAAGAGCCCTCTTCACTGCCACAGCCAATGGCTGTCATCCACCGCGTCATCTAATTACCATAACAAAGGATGTTTATCTGTGCGATTTTCATCACAGCACAGAATCGTCTTTCTCTGTCATCCCCTTCATCTAAAAAAGCGCCTTCATTATGTGATATTTACATTCCGACACCACTGTACCTTATTTGATCTTGTCAGTTTCGTCATTGTAGACAGGTGTGAGATATGCAAATCCTAGTTCTCTGTTATGATAATTTCACTTAAGTTTGATCAAGTGTTCATCTTTCCTTAGATGCTCCTCCACTGAGGATCATCACAAGTTTGTTTAAAGTCACAAGTAAGCTGTATTACATGGTTGCTTTTCCAAGAATAGGCACATGGTCTGTGTTATGAACGATACTATAAAGCGGAATGAAAACCTTATTAGATACAGCTGAGAGTTTACCAACGAGACGGAAAATGTATTGGCTTCAGGCCTACAGAGAAATAGAAAAAAAAGATAGCATGCAAACAACAACAACAGCCTAAAAAAGATGCCTTTGCAAATATTTGTCAAGGATGCCAAATGTTTGAAGGGAAAATACAGAATGATCATTTGGTGAACATCTAAAATGCTTATTTTCCCTTCTTTTGTTTCGCCTGTGTGAATTTCCAGACAGCTCCAAGGGAAAATCCAAGTCATCTGTGGCTAAAATTAACGGTTCAGTTACCAGCGTATGTGAGCACATGCATTTAATGCAGGTAGATAAGAAAACACACAGCTGTGAAAACTGAAGAGTTAAGGAGCAGACAGACAATTTATCTGAATCTCTGAAAGAATGCCACAACAATTATGTTTTATTGTTGTCTCTTTTTATGAGGCACAAACACCCTTTTATTTATTTGTGTGATGCTGCAGTGCAAACATATCGTTCCACTGAATGAGGAGAGTATTGTAATGTGATGTAGTGAATGCTGATTGTGGCGCTGTGTAGCTTCCTGCGCTGACAATGTCAACACAATACAGTTTCGGTGGAAGGTCGGCTTAAGAGGCTTAGCAAACAGTCATGTCAGCTACAGGCCATCTGAACATGATACACACACACACACACACACACACACACACTCCGAGACAAATTCTTCCCTGCCACGCTTTGGCATTCCACGGATTTATCTTCAAATATAGGACTATATGCTCCCTGAATCCTGATCATCTTTTTTTTTGCACACGATATACTGATTTTTTTTCTTTTCCCTGAGCTATATTCTTCTATAGAACACAATCCACTTATGTGTAAGTACTCTGGGTTTAGACAAAATACTAATGGTTCTTTTGTCAAAGCAACTTTTTAAATCAAAGATTCCATTATAACAGCAAGTTATCTTCAACCCAGTTAAGACTACAGCCTGGTTCATGCATAGCAGACACCCACATAGGCAGGAGGCAATAATTTGGCATTTATTGTTTCTTTTCTGCAGCGCTGTAGCCTGCAGTGTTGAGCTTCCTTTTATCTACTTCCTCCATGTAGCTCAGACACAGCAACAGAGCCAATGAAGTACATCTCATGTGGAGTAACGCTGATAAATGCAGAGCATCAGTCATTTTTACAGACTTTGCAGGAAACTATTGTTCTACCTGACTCAAAACCAATGCAGAAGAGGTCGCAGTTGGAAATATGAAACTGCCTGCCTATTAACAGCAAGTAGAGGAATTAGGCTTTAATGAAGGTGGAGGAGGTTTAGAACAGAGCCCCTTTCATTATCTGAAATCATCATAGAGTTTTTATTTATGCTCAACAACAAAAGAGCAAAGTTTAAATAAACCTGAGACTTGGCTATAACTTGACATGCTGAGTTACACATTTTCCCAGGAGAAAATAAAATGACGTGACTGCACACAAAATCAATCATCATGTCAGATGGACATGCGCCCGAGAGAAGGGTGCACGTCAGGGTCGAGAGCAGCTTAGAGCGTAGCATAAACCCCGTACAATGTATGTACACTGTCATTTTGACACAGAAGCATAAATCAGACTTACAGTAGCACCATGGAGATTTTGTAGAGACAGCTGACACATTGCATGCACATACATGGTGTCAGAGGGTGACTGCTTTCATTCAGAGCTTCTGTGACTCTGCAAAGTCTAATTTGGGACACATGGCAACACAGTGGAGTGTTTTTGTTCTGCTCACTGAACTAACTGAATTTTAATCCACTTGCCTTGGATGTAGCATGTGTGAAAGTGTGTGTCTACAACAAACAAAAAAGATATCTCTGACTAAACAGAGATGCTGTTGTGTGTGTTTAATATGGCTGAGCTGCTGGAAAGCATAAAATGATTATTGACCAAGAAATCAGAGCTTAATTTTGAGGGACTGTTGAAAGTTCTCTTGATTTGATTTATAAGACATTTTTACAGCAGATCCATCCTTTTTCTAGGGGTTTGTGTTGTCTGTAAATCTCATAGTAAAGCATGAGATTGTTTTTTTGGGAAATTCTAACTTTATTGCTGTACATTTTCAAGTGTTGATGAATGGGATACTTCTTGATTGATGGAGATAAGAGTATGCAAATCATTTTGCATGAAGGTTGATTATTTTTCTGAATATGTTGGTATTTACGACACCTGTGCAAGAGGGAGAAGAAATCAATTAAAAAAGGGCAATCACTAAAATTAAACAATCCTCCCCGTGCTCAAACAGAAATGCTAATGTTCTACAACTTAATTAACTGCCTTTTCAATTTGTGAAACCACATTGCATCCCTGTAGCTAATGTCCTGACCTTCACTGTAAAACACCCAATATACTGGAGATTATGCGTTCAATACAACTAAATCTTAATAGGTAATTAACTTACACTTCTGCCTAGAAGACATAGTTCAAACATTCAACAATTCTGTCATGTGTGCTTTTCAGTGATTGAATTTTAAAGCCGCCTCATGTAGCAAAAGCACTTCTGACCACTTGGGGGAGTCATATCACATGAAGGCTCATGTGTCAACATGTGCCCGCTGGCATAAAACACCTCTACACACACCTCTAGTGAGACAAAGTGGCATTATGGGATGTGCCACACCACCCCCAGCATAAACCAATGTCACCCACAGATTTTCTGAGAAGTGCTTTTGAAGCCTTTCCTTTATCTTCCAGCAAAGTGCCATGATGCTAAGAACTGATGATGCCCAAGTCCGGTTAATCCAAAAATGGGCAGAACAAAGAGGCCTGGTGCACAGTAGGAACAAGACCACCTTAGTTCATTTAAATGCTGGTTTAGCTTTAGAACATTCTCATTTCAATTGTTGCTACTGGAACGAAGCATGTGATGCTGGGCCAAGGCTCAGCAAGACACAAGGTCGCATGGAGTAGCTGCTGGCAGCAGATGCTGAGGCCCGCCATGGTGTTTCATCACGCAGGAATACCATGTAATATAATGCTAAGTAGCTCAAATGATGACGGGAATGGTTAGCTGTCTTAAGCCAGCAGCAGAGCCAATGCCTAGCCGCCAATCAAGCAGCGTCAAATGACATCCGCCAATCGGATTTTATTCCTTTATATAATTTTATCTGATGTGGTACAAAACTTTCACCCAGCCCCACCCCCCACCATAGAATTGTCATGGATGTCAACTCTAACTATAGAGACCAAAATCAAGTTTTGAACCAGGCTGCAAATGTTTAATTCTGATGCAAAATTGGCCATTTTAATATGGGAGTCAGTGGGGATGTTTTGGCTGTTGGATGTTTTGGAGAGACAGCACCTCGTGGTCAGTCGGACTGCAAGGAGGCTCAGTTTCTGGTTGTACTTCAATCCAGAAGGGGGATGGTTGCCATTTTGTTAGCTCTGACTTGTAGCCTTCAACTAGGGCTGACGATGGTTGCCTCAGGCTGCTTTGCTAACCTTTATTTCTGAAACCTTGCAGGCCAACCCCAAACTGGTACCTTTTAACAGCACAGCAAGCCAAATCCTCTTTAAATTAAAAATGACAGCCTGCTGCTAGATCTGTGTTCATAGTTCAGAAGTCAAATCAATGCAGTGCTAATCACTGACCATTAACTACAGTTTGCCAATCCAAAGGCCACACCCCTTCTTATGCATAGATTTGCTTATTTATAGCCTTTTGCCAGACAAGGTACATAACAAATCACCCCCTTAACAGTTGTCATTCACATGAATGACAACTACCATCTAGCTACCCAAGGCCTTTTTTTTCTTTTCTTTTTTAAACCAGACAGTCAACCTGTACAGAAATGTGTCCACAATATGACGTGTGTGTTTTCATTCCAGTCTTTTGTTGTTTGCCTCTAGAGCATAAGGCTGCCTTTTGTCTATTTTGCACAGTAAGGAATCTGGAGAATGGATTTCCTCATGGCGGTGCTTGTGTTCATTTGTTTTTGTGTGCTTCTGTTCAATGAAATTTACCAGTATCAAAAACTAAAAAAAATCAAATTATTTTTTTGAGTACTGACATGCTTCATCCATGAATCATTTTGTTTTCAAGTAATCTCGTCACTGCAATATGGCTTTTGAACCACGCAGACATTGTACAGTTGCTACAAACCAGTGGAGAGTAATTAAGTGACCACAGCTCATAAATCATAGCAGTACATAACACCATATTAGGTAATGGGTCACAAAGTGCACATTAAATATATGGATTGAGCACCATAATCTGCTGTTGTGGATAAACTAAATGGAATTATACAGAAGCATCTGTCAACTACATACCAAAATGATCCCATTACATATAATGGCAGAGCCCATATTCCAACTGCTGAATGGAAGCATAGCCAACAACAGCTTTTGTCTTTGGCCAATCACAAATGCTGATCTAATGAGTGCACTTTAAGGTGGATAGGAAACTGCTTTGCATAATTGAAGGGGGGGGGGGTATTCTTAGTCCACTTGAAACAATTATTTCAGATTTACTCTACAGCATGTCCTTTATCTCTGCTGGCTGCAGTTGTTTGCTTTGTTAGTATAATATCTTTTTTCTTTCTTTTTTCTTCGGTGGACACAAGTACATCTCAAAAGAGGTTTTTCAAGAACAAAATAATGAGCAAATGCAGTTTTGTCTCGCAGTTATTGTGAAGGAGAGCTGACATGCCACTTTACCCAGCAGAAAAAATGTTTCAGACATTTTCCTTCACTAATGAAGTTGCTCTCTGTTGAAGATGGAGTCTTTAAAGAGACACAAGTTGTTCACTACTGACTATAAGTGTTGACTTCTTTAGGTGATGCAAGCAATGACATAACCTCTGACTGAGTAACTCCTTCATTAGTGATCAATCATTCTTGAAAACTAAAGCTATGAAACTGGATGGAAGATACCCAGAGGTATTAACTGCTATTAACTGCTTCTATTTGAGGAAGGGGCCTTCAGAGTACCTGAAGTTAATCTACTTCATTCTACATTTTGCCTGGAAAGAAAAAAAATAGTATAAGAGCCTTAAATAGAGTGAAATGATTAAACAGAGATTTCATGCCCGGGTCCCACCAAGAGAGGAAGCACAGGTCCCAGTGTTTCAGAAGTGGAGCGCTGACAAGTGTGACTTGCTCAGCTGGAGTCGTGAGATTATGAGTTTACCTAAAGGTTTTGACATCACATGAGAATCATGTTGTAATCTGCTCATTTAAAGGCATATTTCATATTGTCCTTTTTTTGGAATCAGACACATAAAAAGGATGACTGGTGTCAAATTCAAAGTGCTTTTCAAATTTTAAAATGAACCCCTCCTCGTACGTGGTCCAAATCTCTTCTAAACCCTCTGAATCATTTACCCATAGACTCCATGGTTTAATGTATTTCTCATGTGCGACGAGAAGCCAGCTCATAGTGTTTTGTTCTGAAAATCAACTAGATTCTCTATGCTATTCCTGTGTCTGATTCCTGCTGCGAGAGAGCTTGGTCTGTGATGTGGATTTGCCGCAGCAGAGTGCCAAATTATACTCAGCATGTACCTTTAGCAGATCAGAGAGGATGGTTAGATCTTCAACACTTTTCAACTGCACCATGGCACTGGTAACCTCACCCACGCCTTGCCCCGTCATCTGCTGTAACTCAGACCTGGAGTAGGGGGCAGTAGCAGATACTTAACATGCTAGATATCCGTCTGGTGCCGGAGATGGCAACAGCGGTGGCTCTGCCATGTGCCTGTGAGCCTCTTTGATGCATATTTGAGGAGTTCACACACCAGAGTCAAGTGCTGATTTGTGAGTGCTGATCTTTTGCAGTTTTTATTTTTTCCAGTGAGCTCAGAAATTTAGTAATTTGATTTAAATTCATGTAGGTGAAGGCAGGTTAAAGCAACACAAAGGAGCTTTTTTTCATATTGAAATATTTTAGCCAATATTGTATTACATTAAGACATTGTTTTCTAGCTCTAGCAGACTCACATCCCTTATCAACCCTGAGGGCTTCAGAAAAGGCAACTGGACTTCTTGGATCTAAAGCCAAGAAGAAGTCCAATTTCCTTTCAAGCCCTCAGGATTAACATGACCTGGATGACTGAGAATCTACACCAACATCCCTTATCAGCAAAATCAACAAAATGAACTATGGACTCCAATCCCAGTTCTCTCTTGTGACAACTCACACATAAATAATAATGTTAAAACAGAGATTATAAGATGAAATGAACTCAAAGAGCTACATTTGACATCAAGTCAGAGGTGACAAAGGGACATAGAAAAAGAACTTGGAGAGAAAATGAGGAAAATGACCAAGTAAGAGACATGAGCCAAAGTACAACTAAAAACTGGAGCCTCACTTAAGCTCCGTACCTGTAAGTGAATCCTCTAGGCTAAAAACTGCAATGAATAAAAATTGCAATGGTTCCTTTTTTTTATGCTTTAAGCATAACTGCAGGTCGCTAGCCCTAAAAAAAAAGTTGAAATGCAGCAAAGACAACAGACAACGGTAGAAACAGGTGTGTGTAACAGTTGAACCATCCGAGTACACAGGCAGTAAATGCCCACATTTGCAGGTTGCATGAGGTTCACCGTATTATTATAAGAAAGAAACCTAATATTATATCAACGTGGCATACCCCAGTTTCTGTTCTTGCAGTCTTGTGTCACATTTCCCAGCCACAGACTAAACACGGGACCAGAGATCAAGGTTTACTCAAAAATGTATCCATCTTTGGCACTAGTTTTCTTTTGAGAAAGAAGCAGCAGATTATTTGAATGAAAAAAGCTAAAGTTAAAGCTATGTGTATGCAAGCATAACAAAACAAGCTATCCAGGCTCTCTATGTAGATGTGAGAGATACAACGGTCTGTATTAAAATAAATAAATAAAAGTATAATATGACACCTTTTATACAAAAAAAAAAATGGTTTCAGGTATACAGCAGTTCATTCAACATGTCTGGATTCAAAGAGACGGGAGGGACTCTGTCCTGTGTTGAGAAATGGCTCTGTGTTCAAAATAATTCCACACTTACCACCCCATAGCCCCCTTGGACCCCTCACGGCAAAACACATCCACTTACCTGCAAGGAGAGAGACAAGAAAATCAATGACTGCACACTCAATTATTTCACAACTTACCAGGCAAGTGCTCCTTTTGTTTCTTCAGGCAGAGATAAAACTCTATATCCCCACAATGTATGTAGCAGCTGATTAAGATTTGAATTTGAGATCTACACTTTGGGCTCTAATAAGCTGGAAAACAATACATGTCCAACTGAAAGGTTCTTTAGAAGAGCATGAGGCATTATGAAGCTGAGGATGAGCTATTTCAGTCAGCTCATGTGCATTCATCAAGCCTTGAAAGGAACAACTGGGCGCTGCTTTTGTTTGACCATAAAGGAAAAGGATCCTTTCAAGGGTGCCTGCAACCTTGAGACACCTTCAATCAAGATGCCATAAAACTAGAAATGAACACCTATTTGTCAAATATAGAGTGATGAAAATTCAATGCAAACAAAGGGAAGCATACTGACTAGACGACCTAGACAGCTGCTGGATTGATCATGTTCCATAATGTATTGTCTGCCGGCTGCTCTGAGAGTTAATGGGTGTAAAAACCCTGACCCGGTCAAAGCCGTTATCCGCACACACCACTGTAGGCGCGTCTAATACTGAAGGTGAGAGATATTTCCACAGCAATGTGTGAAAACGAATTCAGGAACATCCTTGGCTGATTCCATAATCAATACAAGCTTTTTCTTTCTTTTCCCCAGCAAGGATGCATTCATCTGAACTACAGAATAAAAAATGGAAAATATTGATATATGTAAACTAAATCTGAACAGTGGAAGAGTGATAAATGCACCATTAGGTTTCAATTTTTTTCCTCTAAAATGGATACATACATACATACAAGAAAAAGAAATATATCTCTGATAGCATATGGTTGAATATCTGCAGTCAAGCTCTGAACATACAATGTTGTCCCTTAGTTTCGGGCAGCCTGACTGAACATGTCATTCATAGACTGGGAAAAGAGAGGCATGCAAAAGCCACTTTCAAATATTTAAAAAAAAAAAAAAAAAGTGAATGTAAACATATTAAGAAAAAAAATTGCTGTTTTGAGAGCATGTAAAATGTCACTGTGTTGACGAAGCCACTGAAAATACTTCACCAGTAGTAACACTTCTTTCCACTCCAGGCTAAATAAATCTTCTATTGAATGCTTAAATGGAGTGTTTGGCCTACATTCTTACACTGGAAACTTGGAACAAAATACTATTTGCCATGACACAAATCAAGCAGGTAACCACTTTTTCAATATATATTTTTTTATTTAACTCACCCCCTACTCTAACAATCATCCCTAAGACAATCTACTGCCCTTCTGTGTGCTTTACCCATGTCTGTTGTTGTCTTTTCTAAACTGTGTTCTGAACAGATCATAGCAAAACCCGCTTCCACCACTGTCCATTTTAAAATGAACAAATCCTGTTTTGTGCATGGTTTCGTGACATTTCCCGTGTCCATTTTTGCTGCAAGATAGATAGGCCGCGAGCGCCGAGGGCAAATCAACGGCATCGCCACCGCCAGCACCCTGACCCATCAAAACGCTTCTGGTGTCAAAGAGGCGAATGAAGGAATGAAATATGATGCACAAATAGTGACATTTCCTCTTAGTAAGTAGGCTAAACTACAACAGCTGATACATGAACTTTGTGACATGCTGTCCCTCTTTGGTCTGGAGTGGCATTGTTACATAGTGTGCCTTTAATTTCACCTAATTGGACATCTTGCTCTTCCTCAAAATGTCACATATTCCACAAAATTGTATCAATTTTTTCAAAGAGCATGGTATATTTCCGTTTAACACTAATGAGAGTGGGAAAAACAACATAGAAAGACAGGTTCCCCATCCTTGGTCATTTCATAATAGTGACAATCAAAACACTGCCAACCTCATGGTGGAATCTGAAACTGACTATTTCATAGCAAAGACAATCTAGGTGATAATTCACTAAACACATGGGAGTCACAGCAGCCGCAAAACAGCAGCTATTGTCTGCTGATGAATAGCTAATGGGAACGTAAGGTCAACAATAGGAAGAGGAGTTAGAAAAGAGAACAGGCACATTTCCTTTGCCCTTTTACAGGAGATTCTTTGTCAGCAACAGAAAGAAAATGGTGAGTTTATCATCATATTACTATTACTGTTCGTCAACATCCTGAGCAGCTGTTCATGCGCTAACAAACCACATGGCCCCAGGGGCTCAGCATTCTGTTAAAATAAAGAGCAGTGTGGGAAGTTCAGTCACATGTTAAATATACATTAATACTGGCACTAATACAGACGTGGGTGAGCATAAACAATGATTAGCAGCTTTTATCGGTGTATGTGTGTCTGAGTATCAGCTCCCAGTAGGGAGAAGTGCTGAGGCTCAAAGCCCAGCATGTGGCCTTCGCTGAGTGACTTATCTCTGAATAGCTGATCGATAATTAACCATGGGACATGCTCTAATGAGGATGATAATGCCCTGTTAGGAAGATAAAAACTTCAGTGCAAGGTAATAGACCATTTCTCTTCATTTGTATCCACTCATCCAGCAATTAGAGTATTTCAGTTGATGTCTTTCTTGATTTCAAAGATATTCTATAACCACAACCATCTTGCTTCCTATTGGTTCCCCTAATTTTTTATTTATTTTTTTTAAAATGTTGACCTGCTCTGTGCCCTGCTCCACCCGTCTTCCGTCTTACTTCGCACTTCTTGATGTAACTTGCTATAACAGCTTGGGCACACCCTCTCCTGCACCACATCGATTCATCTCCAGATGCTGTATGACAAATGCGGTAAGTACCATTTCTGAGACAATCAATCAACGGGGAGGATGAGCCCTTGCCCCTCACCACCACCCGTCTACCCGCCTCTTCCAACAAAGCACGTCCAGCAGACAGGTTTTAATGGGGCCCATTAATCAGCAGAGTCCAGACTGTAATTCAGCAAGGAAAGACCAATCTCTGAGGAGCCCTGCATCTTTCGAAATACGACAGTCGGGGCTACCATGCATGTGCCGGCTGAACGTACACATGACCGGACAGCTAAAAAGTTAAAGCTAAAATGAATTTGAAATGAGATATCATTTGTTTACTCTTTAATTTGAAGTGATAGATGATCACCAGTCAATGACAATGACAAACACAATATATATACTAATAATCACTTCAGGCTGGTCTGTGCTTTCACCAACAACTCTCTAAGGACCCATTAGAAGAACATAAAGAGTTCAATTATTGGAGGCAATTTCATGTATAAAGACAGTGAGGTTCACGAGGAATAGCTGTAGTAAGTGTAAAAGCGTTGCTTCTCATATCCTGATGCAGAAAACAAAGAAATACAAGACAAGGTATGCACAAACACAAGCTGGGCTGCATCATGAGTGAAAATAATATTCTTCTAACTTGCAGAGAAGCCAAGACCTCTGCTTCCCAAAGATACCTCAGGCTTTTTCTGTACCATCTGCTTCACCAATACCTTCCCACAATGGAGCTGACTAAGGGCCAATTGGCAACAAATCTGAGTACAACGAGACTCGAGAGATGACTGGCAAAAGAAAAACACAGAAACTCAAGCAGGCCAAGTTTCAGCTAACGTAAAACTTGATCCCCTCACAGATAAATAGATAAATCTTACCGAGACATTCTTCCCTATCTGAACAGGTGTATTTTTGTTTTTCTCCCAGACATTTATCCTCCAAGACATTACGATGTTTCCAGTTTGTAAAAATCTGCCAGTGGCCATTTTTTTGCCTATGAAAGTCAATACAGGGAATTACCTTAACAACTTTCTCTTTCACACAAGCTTAAGGCGAATCCCAGTGCCATCAATTATAGAAAACCTGATTGTGTTTCTTATATAAAGGCATAATTAAAGGAAGTTGTGGCAATGAATCAGATGAAAGAAATTCATTTAAGGACTATTACTTTCCACCAAATATCATTAGTGGAGCGCCCTCGACCAATCCACACGTTCCTCCGTATCATACATAAACAACAACAATGGAATACATCTGTCAGGCAGCTCAGTCCCTAGAGGAGATGCTTACAAAGACAGACGGTTAAGCCATCAATAATTAAAACAGATGTAATTCCCATTAGCCCTAGGAGTATAACCATAAATATTTAATGTGTACCTTGTGCCCCTCCCTTCACTTCTTGTCTCATGTCCTCTCCCCTCATGGCTTCATTCCTCCTCTCATCTGTCATCTATAGCCTTTGCCTCTCCCTTTTCAAATCCTTATGGTTTCTTCTCTACAAGTTTCCCTCCACTGCAGACAGTAGTGTGGAGGTAGTGGACCCCAATTCAGACACATACTACCTTACTCTTTATAATGGCCCCAATGGGGAGGTTGGATAGGATGAAGGAGAGAAAGGGCAATGACGGGAGCCTGAAGGGAACAGAGGCCACAATTTATGACCTGTGCTCATGGGACTGGTTAGCTGGAGTGGGAAGCCCCTGTGTCTAACACTTAAGCCTGACAAGGATGAAAAACAGGCCCCACTTGTACAGACAATTTAAAAGAAAAGACCCAACAAAGATAGTTTTACACTTAAAACTTTTGTTGTTAAAAGAAGACTTTTACTGTTGAGAGGTCAAAAGGCTCCTGAGATGTAACAAGTAACTTGACTGGAAGATCAGGGATTTTTCCTCTTCTGCCTGAACTATAACAAAGGAAAGATGTAGAGTAGAAGGCTGAAATTGAAACAACCATCCAATGATGCCACCTCATCAGTCACCAGACCCCCTCCGTCATTAATCTAGGCTTTCTACCAACATCCAGCTTCTCCATCATTCCGCCCTGCTGCTGACAGGTCTTCCCCTCTGAAAAATCTGCCTGTGCAACTGCTGGGCTAATGGAGCTCCAGCTGAGCAGCGACTGTCCATCCGTCTCTCCGTTGACATGGAGCTTGATGCGCCGGCTGTACACCAGCCACATACAGGCCTGAGGCAACTACAACTTAAGAGGATCCCAAATAAGTTCTTGGTGAGGACAACAAACTGAAAAAAGAAAATAGATTACTGCCACAGGCAGAATACACAAATTGCTCTGACAGCTATCACAAATCAAATCATCAAAGAAGTTTATCTTGCCCCTAGATTAGAAATGACTATAAATCATAAGGCTGACAGTAGTTATCTATTCAGTTCTCTGTGAGGTCTTTTTTAACATACACATAAAAGAGTGATGGGAAGATTTCTTGAACTGCCCTTGAATGTGGTCATGTGACCTGCAGGTAAATCTGTGAATAGCCACCACCATGACTAAGTGAAAAACAGCAAACTTAATTTGCCTGACCCACATAACCAGCAGCAGGCGCTTGCCAGTTCATGCTGTTAATCGAGCGAGCATCACAGGGTTCAATGACATCTGCATGACACAGAGTGTTCCCCATTACAGTCTGTTCTCAGGTTGTGTGTGTGTGAAGTTCGCATCTTAAAAGTACTCGCTCCACAAATAAATTCACAGATATCAAGGTGGAAGGGACATGCTTCAATGACAAATAAAGACAAGGCATGCTGTCAGCTGGGGACAGCAGAGCTTCATTGGAAACGGCTGGAAATTATGCAGATTTCACAAAGAAAACAACTCTTGTACCCATGGAAAAGGAAAAGCACATGTGTAGCTTCTTCAGGTCAATATTTGGCTGCTAGCATGGAATCATTCATGGTTTCTGGAGAAGAAAAGACCTTTCAACAATTTGCCTTGAATTATTTGAGATGATTTTTTTTTTATATTATGCTTAGCTGTGGGTTTCACAACCTCATCCTACAGCGACTGCAACCTGAACCATCTTGAAAGTCAGCTAGTTCAATGCTACTGTTCATACTTTGCTTTTGCTACCAGAATCTGCATTCTGCTCTTTGGGGCTAAAATTTCTCCCACTGGAGGAGAGTTGGCAGCTCTAAGCACCACAGAAGGTCATTCATCATCTCCCCAAGCAGTGAGCACTACATCAATCTGTCTGTCAGCAGTACTCCAACCAATGCACCTCTAACTGCCTCTGTTCATTCCACACTGGATCTTTTTACCTCTTGTGTATGACTTCACTCATTATACGGAGAAGGAATGGTATAAAAACTACTAATTATATAAAAACTTTGTTTTGCTTTGATGCAAATCTCACAATAAGAAAAGTAAAAACCATGGAAAGATGCAAAATCTCTACTCTTTCAAGTTTTCTTCTTGTTTTCTTACCTCCTGTGTAGTGTAGAAGCTATGCAGGGGGTATTTGATGAATTAAAAGAGCCGCCCGCTGCTGAGAGCAAGAGGCACGACAATAGGCCATCCATGCACATCTGTAATTTGCCAAGTCAGCATCCGATTCTGATTAAGAATGTAATGGGGCCTGCATTTCACTTGACAAAAACAAATAAATCCATGAATGGACACTCCTCGGTTTGGTGAGACAGGATGGTTAGAACTGAGAGGGGTACAGCAGACAGGCAAACACATTTGTTGTGCGGAAAGGCTTCCAGCCTAACACATCACTCCCATCTACTTGACAGATGGTGACAGTGAAGGCCAGCTATTCTGAAAAGGATGTCATGAAGGATAACACTTTGAGAGGCAGTCTTCCCATTTTGAAAGAGGATGGTATCCTACCGGACTGTCATCCCCTATAACGACACTCAGAAGAAAACCTTTTCTGTTGTCATAATTAGCAGATGAAAAAAGTGCCAAACTTAGAAGCATCAGTGTCTTAAGCAGCAAAGAACGAATGTTTCAAAAAGCTGTTTGAATGGGAAAAGCTCAGTAGAAACTTTCTAGTAGATACAAAAAAAAGCCACAATATGATCCCATGATGATGAAGCAAAATCTGATAACTATGTTTGGAATAAATCTTTGGACTTTCAAGAAAACCTGCTGTCCCAAAATCTCTTCAAATCACATCAGCATTATATTGAGAATTATAAATTAATGTGGTAAAGTGATCATTTCTTATAAGGGATCATTAAAACAAACAAACAAAAAAGCAACATTGCAAAAGGTCTTTGGCATCAAGTCTGTAAATGACCAATTAGTCTGAGATATGCTGAAGGAGGGAACAAAGAAAAGTTTTAAAAGTAACTTGACACAGGATTACTGCCATTAAAAAGTTACTCTGCATATTGCAGGATTACCTGTTAAGAAAGGGGAAATCTTTTAACATGTAACCAGGCAACAATGTTGCTCATGTCCTTTGGAAAGACACTTAGTGGAACGGAAAGCTAGTCATTGCTGCTTTCGACTTGGAGCATGAGTTCTGTTCTCAGTACTCAATAATGCTTAATAATACTCAATAATTCTAATACCTAACCTTCACTGTTTCTTTAAACTTGCAGCAAAGCTCTTAGCAACTGACAGGCACCAATTAATGGGGCCCAACTGACTATTAACTGTAATGGAGGTGTTTTCTTTTTCCCTCACATGTGAATTCTTCCACTACGTCCAAGCTGTCCTCTCTGGTCACACAATTCTAACAAGGGATATCTTATTACAAGGACTTAGAAACAGTGCAAATGTGTGGAGCCACCTTGTAGTCTCTGTGTATCATTCGCAACTCTTTGCCAAATCAAGAGGACATCAAATCTCACTATAGTATTGTACGAGTCAGATCAATAGCTGTCCAGTCATCTGTTTTGCGCGTTCTCATTCCCCTCAGTTCAACCACTTGACAGAATGCCAACAATACAGTAATGGCTGGTTTGTGTGATCCTGGCCTCTGATCTTTTCAGCATTTGTTTTTTCTCTCCAGTCAAATGTTTCTCTACTTTTCCATGATTAGTCGAGATTCCCAGGCAGCTAAATACTGCACTATCAGAGTAAGTTTTATTCCCTGCTGAACCTACCTCTTCATTCTCTCAGAAAAGAATGTAGGAGAGAGGATATACATGAGATTAACCCCACGGGATACTCCCAACAATAAAAAAAATACCTTACTTGCTGTGCTTGGTGGATTGACCCACTTTAATTGTGCATGCACTAATCTATCCCAAAGTAAAAAGTGCTGCAGTTACATCCAACGCTCTCAGAGGCTCAGTGGTGCATTGTGTGGGTGTCTGAGGGCTGGGTGATCAGCAGTATTGTTTTTGCAGGTCTAGGAAGGGCTTACAGAGATGTTTGAGCCCTCAGGGCTGTGCTAAATTTAATCCTGAATCAAGGGCTCTGCAATGGGTGATCATGGATGTATTTGATTATTTAAATCAGTGATGATTATGCAGAGCTTTGAGAGCACACACTGATTTCTAAAACAAAGCTTGTAAAAGTGGAAAAAATGTTGAACTTGAAAACATTCTCAGCTACAGATAGGTGGGTCATTGTAGTGCAATGTTGAATCACAAGCTTGGCTTCAAAGACGTGGTAATGCAGGTGTAGCTTCTGCCTGTAGAGCTGAAGGGAAATAAAGCTTTATTAACTGAGTTATAACTAGATTCTCCTATCCAGGTTAGAAATGCACTATCTGCATAAATGCAGAGTTGAAACAGCTGAGGTGAATTCTGTCATTGGCTTGACCTGTTATTGATTTCACCTAATAAAAGTTAAAAACTACGAATGGGAGATGCATTTTAGATGACAGAAGAAATGACCTTGTTTATGATGTTGAACCGTAAAAGAACCAGTGCACCAATTTCTGTAGTTCCAATAAAAGGTTATAGGTCAATATTAAAGATTGTTCAGCAGCTCACTTCTATGGGTCAACCAGTGCTTTGCCATGTGGTATGACTGCTGATTTCATCTGAGTCACTGTTGCCATGCAAAATGGACTATGCACTCTGCACGAGGACCACACTTTATATTCCTCAAGGCAGGATACAGTAGCAAACATTTCTGCTCTTAACTATGGCAAATAAGCCCTTTACCATCTTCCTTTTTTAGTCCACAGAAATCGCACTCCATCTACAATGTTGCCGCAGGTTATTACTGACATTTGGCACCTCCCATTTATCATAGAAAAGGTCATGAATTGAGGCAAAGTCTCTCATGGGTCATGTGCAAAATGGATCACAGTTAACACCGATACCCGAAAGGTCAACCAGCAGGGCATGTTGACCCTTTGGCTCAGCGCTGCCAGTAACTCATCAATAAATTATTTGACTTATTGAAGGGGTGTACACACCCATTTGCTGGCAACCGTTACATACATACATCTGAATGCTCATTACAGTATACAGTATATACAGTACAAATCTGTACATTTTCTTTTGTATCTGTTCCTTTAAGACAGGTTATTATTTAGAACAATGAGAGGATACATTCAGACATGCAACCCAATTCACTGAGACAGATGCAAGAGCTCCTTTCACTACACAGCCATCTTGGCTTTCTCCTGATTTGTTGAAATCCCTGCTAGGCTCTTCACTCACTAACACATACTAAGCATCCTTGTCATAACAACTACAATTGGCGGTGAGCACTTTCAAAGTCAACGGAACAACTGTTAAAAATGCCCTGTGAAGCTGCCTTGAGACGGGGAACTTTAAAAATGGCATTCACAGTAAGTGATGATTAGACCTGTCACAATGAATACTTTTGTTGGTCGATATATCATCACAGATGTTATTCCAATGACACATACTGTCTTCAAATGCATGCTCAAAGAGAATTGTTGGTTTCTAACTATGTTGAATACACTGGCATGATATACTATATAGCCCATTCATTCAATAGAATGAATGGGCTTGAATATTACTGTCCCTTTAAAGACATTTTCATACCACTGTGGAATGTAGAAATAGTGTTATTATGTATAAAAATAAATATAAGACATGTCAGTATTGTCTGAAGTGTCCTGTCCTAGGTCTGCTCACAGTAGGGACTGTAACCTAGGTTGAAATTTCTCATTCAAAAAAGTGTTGCTGGATGTAAATGCAGAAAAAGTGAATGCAGAAAAGAGAAAATACAATTACTTCACTCAAGCAGAA
>JBAMYA010000017.1:5490451-5503369 GCA_037176975.1 Arrhamphus sclerolepis
CCCCCCCCCCCCCCCCCCCCCCCCCCCCCCCCCCCCCCCCCCCCCCCCCCCCCCCCCCCCCCCCCCCCCACCCACCCTTCACACAAATTATCTATTATTCAGGACACTATAATCCTAAATTCACAAAGAGAAACCAACTGGACCGAGTTCTGAAAGACTGCAGGACTGAAGAGGCCTTGTGGATGAAAAGTGAAGCATCTTCAAGTGGCAGAAAGAACCCAGCTGCCTCCAGTTTATTTATGACAACCCAAAAACTTGGCAAAAGAAAAAGAAAAAAGCACCTGTAGGACGCGTAAAATCTTTGTTCCTGTGCGATACAAAGACTCTCGTGTGATTCTTTGTATCGAATAGGAAGAGAATCAGAATGGCCTTGCCAGGCATGTTTTTGAACACAAAGACTGGAGAATGTCTGTAATGTAGACAATTAGATCTGGACTGTATCCCCAGTTGGTGTTTGGACATGCACTTCACAGCAGGAGCTTCTCTGCTGGAGATGGTTTCTCACCAGCAAAGTGGCTTCTGGGTGGAGCAAAAATGAAGCCAAATATAAAGCAGAACATACACAGTGGAAATTACACTGAGGATGGTGGATGAGGCTCCCCGTCTACTCATAATTATTTTGTGTTAATATAAATACCATGTATATCTGAAAGTAAAAACTGAGGAGGGGTGGGATGAGGGTGGGGGGGGCAACAATCCTCAACACTCGCAGTCACTACTTATAAAACTTAGACTTTTGAGCTATTTCTGGCTGAATATTCCTCCAACCTCCAAACAAATGCTGCACTCTCACACGGCGCCCTCTGGAATATGCCTGGAAACTTTCAGGGCTGCAGTGAAAGTGTGAAAACAGTGCACGTACAATAATGAACAATCATGGCATTAATTAAGATGGACCCCAAATGTGGGTTTCCCTTGTACTATTAAGAGGCCTCAACTGTTTGCACGTGACTCCAACTGCCCGACAATGAGATTTTTCAATTGTCCCGAGACAAGTGTCTGCAGTGTAGGTATGACGTATCCGTAGGAGAAGATGTTCAGCCGTCTCAGTGTCCCCTGCAAGTTTTTTTTCCCCTCCACTCTAAAGGATGTTGGTGGTTGAAAGGACCGAAAAGGGGACAGGTCACATTACAGCTTCCAGCTCTAGGTTTTAACCTGGGCTGCTGCTAATGGAAACCTGCCTCGAGATAAGGCTCAGAATGTAAAAAAGATGTAAAAGAACACAGCTGGGACTATGATCTAAGATGATGAAGCCAAACTGTAACTCTCTGACAGAACGGCACAGTGAAGAGAGAAAAAGGCACACGACACCAACCTCATCCCAGCTGTGGAGCATCATGGCTGCTTTGTCAAAAACAATGGATAAAATAACAAAAACATATATAACTAAACTGAAAACCTGAATTCAAACTCAAGAGAGATTTTGGAGCAAAATGTCAAGACAGCAGACCATGGCCTGAAGCTAAGAGATGCAACAAGACATTGACCCGAGATACATAAATAATAAAAGAACAGAATGGAAGAAAAAGGCCAAGCCAGAGTCATGACTTTATCCCGACAGAGATGCTGCGGCATGACCAGAAGTTCAGCCGGGATTTCCAAGAAACACTGTTGAATTTCTAATGGTTTTGTGTTCTTCCTCAATGCTGTAAAAGCGCCATGTGCAGCTACAGGAAATGTCGGCGGGTTTTGTGCTCAGATGCTTTAGAGAAAGGCAGAGGAGGAGGGAAGGCGTTGCTTCTCTAAGAGGTTAAATCAATTACAAGATGTTTGTGTGTTAATAGCTGAGATAAACTATGTTTGCTTGCGACTGAATAAAATGAAAACCAGACAATATCAGGAGGAATCGATGCAGAAATTCAGATAACTGGAAAGGGTTTTTGATCTGAGTGCACTCTCTGGCAGAGGAAGTCATTCAAACTATCTTTCATAAAAACATTCCATTTTGCAGTATTATCGGTTCTCATTATATTTAATTATTAAGATGCTTGTGAAAATTCATACCTCCTTTTTTCTGCACAGTCTCATCTAATTATCTTTATATTTGCTAGAAGCATGAGCACGAGTACCAAAAGTTCAACATTTAATAAAACATTTTTTTTTTTTTACTGAAATAAAGGGTCATTTGAGTGTTGACCTGAGGGAACATAATATCATTACCTATTGAAAAAGAAAAAAAAGAAAAAAGAAAAGTCTCTTCAAGCTTTTCCTTCAGTTGAAAAGGACGTATCAGTATTCTGATTAGGGTTACTAGAGAAGTCTTGTCTGAATCAACAAGAAGAACACTTGAGTTACTTTGTTGCTCTTTTGCAGGACAAGGATCATGGAACCGGAGACTTTGCTATCCAGACAAACATATTTATCTTTAACATCATCTGACCTGCATTTATCTGCCACAAAGGAACGTCTGGACTGGTTTGTTCTACAGCTGATGTTGGGAGAGCCACAAAGTGATGGTTTGTTCACATGTGGGCAAGGGTATTGTACTCAAGGAGGATAAAACAAACCATAAAAACACATTTTCACACTCCTCTGTCTTTCTCCAAAGCATCTGTACACAAAGCTCATCGGAGGAGCTCGATTCCAAGCTGACTGTACAATGTGAATGTCTGCTTTACATAACAATTGACATAAACCCAGGCACTGAATTCCTGCATGACAATGACAACCATTTCCACACAAGATCACTATCCTAAACGTCCACTGCCATAAAGTAATCTACTTCCAAAACATGCATAAGCCTGGTTGCCTCTGGAATCAGTAAAGACTGTCAGTTATTGTCAGGAAAGAGAAAGCAACATAATATAGACTTCTGACTCCAGTTCACTTGTTCCACTGAGACATTACCAGCATCTGTTTCAGAGGATAAAATGCCTTTCAGTTAATCTGGGTAAAGGGGGCACTGCTTGTATTGGGGGGGGGGGGGGTTTGATGGGGTGCAGTTGAGGAGGGGTGCTCACATTTAGCTCTTAAGCCATAAATGGAGTGGACAGGGATCCGAGCTGCAGGGACATTTGAGAGAAGAAGCCCAGCCCTGCAGCCTATTGTTCTGCACTGACAGTGTGTTCTCATCCAAGGGGAAAGAAAACAATTCCTTCTTCAGGGTGACAAAAAAAGAAACCATCACAATGCAGTTCACCCAAGAGACGACCAGTGCCAAGTGTTCTCATGCTGCTGCCCAATCCAAAGCATGCATTTCCTCCATGAGCACAAGCTGTGAGGGAGAGGAATAAAAGGCATGCGAGTAATATTAAACTGTGTCTCCTTTCCTTTTTATTGAACTGATTTTTAATCTACTGATGCATTAAGAGATTAATTATTGGAAGCAGACTCTTTGAATCAGTAATCTAAACCCTGCACACCTCTCATGCATCGTTTAAAAAAAAAAGACCCATGATCTATATTCAAAACATTAAATACAGCACAGTACATGCAAATGGAAAAATGGTTATTCTAAGTACTCTATATATATATAATCGATGCATCTGATAGCAAAAGCCAGTTTTTGTTTTTCCAAATGAGCCACTAAAAACACTCAAAAGTGCACATCAGCTATTTTACTCTTCTCTCAATCAAGCTGCATCTCTGCTGGCATTTCTTTGTACTCTACAGTTTAGTGTCTGTCAAAAACAGCCTGTTCGTCTGTCTCGCTGTCTTGCCAGCTGTCAGTCTTTAACGCTTGGTCTTCGTCAGTTTGACAGGTCTGCCAATTTATAATTCAGCCTCCCTTTCGCAGTCCGCAGCTCGGTGAGAACGAGGCAAAACTGGGTGAGGATGTTTGGTGGAGCAGAGAAAACCTGTGATGCATGACCCCGCCGCTCAGGCGCCGACTGGGAGCTGCCAGTTGGCCTGCTCATCATTTGGCTTTTGTGTGTGACATCAGCTGAGAGATGCCTGTATTTCCAAGTGAGGAGGATGTTTCCCAGATGAATGACACTTCCCCCTGCCACCAATACGACTACCTGTTTGAGCTTCTTATCAATGTGCCATCACTGAGCAGAGAGGATGCACAAGTGTGGAGACGCAGCACACAGACCTCTGAAGGGCACAATCCTGCACCAAGCACACCGTCTTATTAGAACATAGATTTCCATTATATAAATTACAACATTCAAAAGCTCATTATGAGCTTCTAAGGCAACGTTTTCTTCAAAGACTTCCACAATGAAACAAATATGGACTTTGTCTAATCCTCTTTACGTAAAAAAAAGAAGAAAAAAAAGCTAAGTGCGACTAGACGGGTTACACAGGCTACTGCCTTTCAGAAGTCACACCAGGCCACTTCCAAAGAATGCAGGAGATTAAATTAAAGACGTTTGTGATGGCTTTTCTTCAAACGTTTTACTCAAACTGAGACATGTGCAATACGAACCCAAAGACTAAACTGAAACAAATCTGTATGATAGACATTCCCTTTCGAATGAATTCTCAGGGCCTATTAAAGTAAACATGGGTAGGTTTGAAACACGCCTGGGGGCAAAGATGTGCGAGCATTAAAACTGGAGCTTCGTGGCTGACCCACAGCAGACGGAGCCGCACCAAGAGTCAAAATTATCAGGTGTTAAAGTATGACCTTAGATAGCCACATGAGCATCCAAAAATAAAAGGAAAGGCTCTGGCTACGCCCAGGCGGAAACACAGCGAGGGTTTTGTGGTTCCAAATCTGTTTACACTCAGAACGGTGAACCATTTAACACAAACTTAAACCCTTTAGAGTTCATTCAGTCACTGTGTATTTAACGGCTGAAATGAAGGATGTGCTCCAAAGTTAAGGTCAAACACAAACTTGACCAGACTTCCTGCGCTGAAACCGTCGGCATCCCTCATGAAGCTTTCGTGATGTGGGCTGCACTTCATTAAGGCTTTCGGGACAGCCTTAGCAGCTACAGTGGAATCTCTTCATCCCGGCATGAAGCTGTGCGGCAACTGATTAACATCCAATGAATAGAACTATTAACTCTAACATGCACACAGGTCAAAAAGCTGCAATTAGTGTGATGAACTCAAGCCCTCCACACTGAGCATGTCTAAATTGATTCACTAATGTAGAAGTAGACTAGCTGGCACCATTCCATTTCGTAAGAACTGCTACGGTCAGCTGAACCTCCTTTCACACAAAAACAATTAAACAGTAAAGGAAACTTTTTTACAGGCCCACTGCAGACGTTCTTTTTTCATATTTCTTTTTTTCTGGCAGAGCAGTGAAACAGGTCAGACATACTTGTTCCATCATCTCAGATCAAATGTCACATTTCTGCACATGGCTTTGTTTTTGGATCACTCTCAGAGCTTGTTACTCACACAAACCTCACACAGCTTGAATTAATACTGGACACTAAACATCTGCAGTACTTGCACTGAGATGTATATACAGTTTGAGGATTGCTTGTCAAAATAAAATTTATGTTATTGTGAAGAGAAAAGATGGCAAAAGATCTCTGTATTACAATTGTAATGCAATTTCAAAATAACTTAAAGGGAGAAATACCCTCAAGCAAAAGTCTGAGAATCCATGCAGCCGTTCACAAGTGTCCAAGAAGTGACCGTCTGCCCTGCTAACCTAGAGATACGCGAGTCTTTTTTGGCAGCGGACGTTTTCACAATAAGTAGACTTGGGCTTGGACATCGACATTTTCTTAACCTGAGAAGGCTGTGGGTGAACAGTTTGGGTTATGAGGTGCGTTTCCAACAGCAGGGGTTCTGGGTTAAACCCCGTCAGACTGGAACCTCGAACGAGGCCGATTCCCCCCTCAACCCCTTCGGCCGTCGTGCCTCCGCTTACGGTGACAGGGTCGGTTGTATGTAAACTACCCTCACAAACAACATGCTGGCAGTGAGAAATGAAGATGTTGGCAAAAAAAAGAAGGGAAAAGAAGCAGAAAAACAAACTTAAATGAGGAGAAAAATATTGGAGGACCTAAAGATGAATGCGTGTATGGTTCGTTCATTCATTATTTCGTTTTCAAAACAAAAACAAATTACAAAAAATGAGTTGTTTTTTTCATTTTTCGGTTTGTTAAACCAAAATGAAAAAAACGGCAAAACAAAAAAGAGTTGTTTTTTTTTTTTAAATGAAAAAACAGAAAAACAACAAACGACTTGTTTTTTTGTTTTTCCGTTTAAAATGAAAAAACAGGAAAACAACAAACGACTTACTTTTTGTTTTTCCGTTTTAAATGAAAAAACAGGAAAACAATGAGCCGTAGAAGAAGAAGCAGAACCCCGCGAATGTCTGTCAGCTAACTCAGAAACCACAGAAGCGTCTATCTCACAATTAATATTTTTTTAGGTACTGGGACCAGTTATGGCTACACTTGAGTGTTTTAGTGCAATAATTTTTCAACTTTTTGAGAGTAGTAAGACACACAGTGAAATTAGTGACGCTCTTCAGCGCGCTGGTGCGCGAGGCTGCTCTCTCATGACTGTGAGGAGGTTCTGTTGAGAACAACCTCCGTAGAGGATGTCGCGTCTGCGGCTTTAGCTGAGAGACATTCGCGGGGTTCTGCTTCTTCTACGGCTCATTGTTTTCCTGTTTTTTCATTTAAAACGGAAAAACAAAAAACAAGTCGTTTTCTGTTTTTCCGTTTTGTTTTTTTTTGTTTTTTTTTAAATGAAAAAAAACAACTCATTTTTTTCCCGTTTTTTTCATTTTGGTTTAAAATGCTGAAAAATGAAAAAAAATAATAATAATTTTTTGTAATTCGCTTTTGTTTTGAAAACGAAATAATGAATGAACGAACCATACACGGATTAAGATGACTGTGGCGTTTTTGTTTGCCGTTTGTATGATGCATAATGAGAAAAGACAACTCGTACGCGGAGCGGACATTATGCGGCAGAATGATGTCATCTCCTGTCCACAGCGTACCCAATCAGCAAGTCAGCACCACCACCCCCATCCAGAAGAATAACAGGCTCCTACAACAGGAACATTTTTTGGCCCCTCAAAAGGTTCCTGAAAGACTTCGGGGCCGCTTCTGGTAATGGTCAATTATCACGTTAATGATCCGGTTCTTGAAAAACTACCCGGAACCCCCGCTAGTGGAAACGCACCTATAGGAAGAGTACACACACACATGCATGCACACACTTTCAGGTATTCAAGAAACAATTTATGCAAAAGTGCAAATGGAACGCCATGGGTGCTTTTACAAAAGAACATGTGCAATACGCTATAGAGAACGTGTGATTGTGTTTGCCTGGGTGTGTCTAAGGAATGTAGTAACTGCCTGGTAATTACAGTTCACATTCAGGTATGCAGAGAAGTAGGAAAACCACACAAGTACTTTGAAGGTTTAGCTTGGCTTAAATCCCTGCCAGACACAGTCACTACAAAAGCACTCAGGTAGGGACATATCGACACTGGTGTGGTCTCCATGATCAAAGCGTTCATAATAGTCCTGCCTCCATGCCTTGGAAATAGATCAATTAGAGATAAAGGCAGGAGGTGAGAGTTGGTTGCGCTGCATTCCGTACACCTCTTTGGCAGCAGCTTCAGACAGCGTAATTATACACACTCTCCTGTCTGTCTCTCTAACACTCATGCTCTCTGCCATCATGCCTCACTCATCTCTCTGCACCCCTGCATTACATCCCTTAAAGCACAGGCCAAGACAGTCAGGGCTGGCGTGAACCAAACTGTGGCAACATGTGGAGCAATTCATCTCCGTTGTAAGCTCTAAATCTTCCCCAAAACTGCCTAAAGAAATTCTCTGCTTAGTTGCAGTTAACATCAGGAGTACCAGCAACCGCCTCATGTCTTTATCCTCATCTCTCTGATTTATGGAGCATGCCTGAGCCCTGTGCTTTGTGGGGACACTGTCATCTTTCACTCTAAGGAGCATCTTCATGGAGAAGTGCATTATTCCATCCACTTGGAACAATGTGGCAATGTATGGTTTAATGTTTGAATATCTTCCTGTTTGTTTCCATAGCAACTTTTAGTGTGCTGGTGCTTGTGAGTCAGGGACAATTAGACTTCTTGTGCGATGTATGTCTCACACACACACATACATATGCATACACGGATACCTCAGACAATGAAGTTAAACCGATCCAAGAGGAGAGTGACAGCATCTGCAGAGCAGCTATAAGGCATTCAAAAATGAATAAAAATCTGTCAACTCTCACGAGGAAATGTAATGATCCACCACAGCACAATCACCGTGAGTGCAGTAACAAGCGTGCATGAGACAGAGGTGTAGAAGAAGAGAAAACATGAGTGGATGTGTTTGCAGTCTGTATCCTGACACAGACAGATGCTCAGGTCTGCTCTCTTGTAATCTCCTGTCCTGCCATCCTGTCAGGACACTTGATATCTTAATTTCAGGACAGCAGGGGTTCATTATAGGTCACATATAGCGTGACCCATGCAAAGGGAGGCGTTATGATTGGATTGTTGTCGTTTGTGCTATTTGCTTTGGCCAACACTGAGAAAATAGCAATAAAATAAGATGTTTTCTGTTGTAACTAAGCATCAAGTGTTTTTACTGGCTGCTACTGACAAACAGACATGAACCAGAAAATACGACAGTGTGCTTCAAAGTTTCAATTTAATGGGTCTCAAGGGTTTTTGTTCTTTTTATTTTACAACTCATATATCACCTGATTTTATTCATAACTATCTGTGTTGACGAGCAACTCCATTTTAAAGACTTTCACCTCACACCGCAGTTGAGACTTAAAACAAAGCTCAGTGAATTCTAGATTACACGCGGGGGAAAAGTGTGAATGCACAACAATGACGAAAAGAAAACAGATAAAAAACAGAACAAGTGAAATAAAGAGGGGCAAGGACAAGCTGGTATTGATAATGCAGGCTGCAGTCTTGTGTGATACTACAGTATGTGTGTAATGTAGACAGGCTGTCTGGAAGCTGCTGAAACCTTGGACCAGAATAGCTCTGATAATGCATCTGTCATGAACGTGTGTCATCAGGACCTGTTCCTCAGCACACTGTGGAAAATGAAATGGCCTTGATGAGTTGCTGGTCTACTTTTTTTCTTCTTTTTTTTTTTCTAAAGCTATTACCAGGACTCCGTGACTTTAAGTGATACACATGTACTATCAGTTACATGTGATAAAACCTCTCGAATGACTGGAGGTTGTGCTGTTTATCTCAGATCTTAAATTCCATTCTGCAGTTTCTCCATGTTGAGATTATTATGGTTGACAGCTCCTGTTGAAGAACTGAGAATTTTCAGTTCATTTTGCTTTTTTTTTTTTTTTTTTTGAAAAAGAAAAACAAGCTCCCACAGCCAGGCGGTCAGAGAGGCTAAGAAGGGAGTTGATCATGTGAATAAAAGTACGGCAGCAACAAGCCCCTCTTGCTCCCTACTGCTGAAATGAGAAGGCCAGCTGCACATGTGCTGTGAATGCTGCTTTCCCACATTTACACTAGATCCCAAGAGATGGGTGGATCAGTCTTTTTTTTTTTTCAGTGACAAACAGAACTTCTCTGACTCACAGTAGAAGAAAAAGTAAAAACTTCTGGCGAATGGAGTTCTTTTTGCAGTGATAACATTTTTTTTTTTGATGCGCAAAATACCTCGTAAATTATTCTATACTGTAGTTTCTACAAATGGTAAAGCGATCAAATGGGCCTGAGACAGAATGCTACGTAAAATGTAAGATGCAGTAGATTTGGCATGATACAGCATCCACTGAGGGTCATAAAGCTGCACGGTCCATTTCATTATCTAGGCTGAGATCAGCATTGAAGCTGAGTGTTTCACCCAAGTGCAGCAAGGCCGTGGTGTCAAAAGGTCACTATGGTAGCTGTCAATCCTCAGCTGCTTTCCGAAGAGCTAGGTTCTATTCCTAGTAGCCGATACTTAATAAAGAGGCTAAAACAGCATTTATCTGAGTGTACGTGTGACTTTTCAGCTTCAAGGAAATTTGATCCCTGTTTAGTGGTCCATAAAAAATTCCCCTGCTTTTCTGTAATGTAAACAGCAGCTCACTATGCTAATTGACTTTCCCTGTCCTCTCAGGACAATAGAGTCAGCCCTTGACTTCTTTATGGCTTCCCCTTTATGAGTCCCTGGTTGATTGTGCCTTTAAGGAGGCTTTAATAAAAACTAAGCAAACAGTCCTCTCAGCAGAGCAAATGGAAAAGTCTGGGGCTGTTGTGAGGAGCCTTCTCTGTCCGAGCGAATAAATGCCAGCCCTATAGGAACAGACGGAGAGGATGGGGTGAACTTACTTTCAGTGGCAACGGAACTGAAAAATCTATTAGTTCTGGAAAAGTAGGTATCAAATTAACTTGAATAAAGGATGTAGTTTATCTTCAAATACATCTGTAGCGACAAAGACAATGAGATAAAGGCATAATAGAGCAATTCCAGTGGATATCTGCTTTAATATTGTCTTTTCTAATTCTGTTTTCGCTTTTACCAAGTTTGCTAAAGTTGGACGTTTGCCTGTGAATGTCTATGTTCTGGCAAAGTCTTGGCAGCTGCTCAGTGAAGCTCAGAGGCCTTTGAAAGCAAAATGGGTTCCAACAGAGGGTCATCTTATACTAAATCCTAATTTCCTGCTGGGCAACAGTGCTGGGATATCAAATGAGATAAGAGGACTGAAACAGGAAGTGAGGTGAGTGCTTGTCACATAAGGTGAACTTCCTTTTTTCTCATGCAAAATGAAGTTAAAAGCACAGCCAGTAAAAAGCAGACTTATCTTCTTACATCACCCCCCCACCTCAAACATAACACTTCTGAGGGTTCACCACATGCTTTACATTCTTAAGACATAAGCTGCAGGCCTCTCACAACTGTCACCGAGTACATTTGATCAGCTGCTCTGTAGAGTCGTAAAAACATAAACCTCTATTAGTTAACTTTACCCTAAAGGTTGACAGTTTGTCCCTTCCTAAACACCCACCAAGCCCTCCCCACCCTTCATAAACAATATCACCATCTATTTACAAGCTAGTCTCCCTTTGCATGATACCCAGGCTTTTTTTTTTTTAATCACCCACCCATCAGCACAATGCTGGACACTTGCCTCCATGGCCCATTTCAATGGACGGAAATTGGGAATGCAAAACAGACTGGTAGTGAAAGGACATGTGGCTCCATCAGCTTCCATACAAACAATGGAGAATCTCCCTCTGTTTAGCCTCTGCTTCCTCCTGACACGCAGCACTAACAATGAGGCACTATTATGGTTGACTGTGTCTGCTGCTGCTCAAGGATGAGCCCAGGACACATCCTCATGTAATTTGGTCTTCAGGCTAATGTGATAAATTCAAATTAAAGATCTTTATCACTGATGAGATAAAAAAAAGAAATCTTTGAGATGAATGAAGCAGAAAAACCAATAATGAATAATGGAAAGGCAAATGGGGTCACACATAATCATAAGCCCCCTTTTTTGACAGCTGCTAAACGTATCGATGTCATGTATGAATCACAATCATGGTCACTTGTCACAACGAGATCCTTGAAAGCATTTTCAGTTTCTTAATTTTTCTGATGTGGAACAAATTGTGTCAGTATGTCGCTCAACAAAAGGTGGAACATCAAACCGCTACTTTCCAAATGGGATGAACAGCGATCTTCTCCGATGTGTTATACACACCAGCATTTACACTTCAGTTTCGACATAAAACACTAATATCGTTACAGTATTGCAATGTTGACCCTTCCACCATGATGTCACCAGCCCAGCCAACGGCATCGTAGCTGCTCTGGTGATAGAATATGGTATTGATATGGATCTTTTTCAAAGCAAATGTTCTCAACAGCACACCAAGCGAGGAGTGATCAGTTTCTGCTCATGCCCAATCAAATATCAACTGATGTGACATCATCCAGGATTTCCTTACCCCCCTTTACAGCAGAACAAAGGAGGCCTTTTTTTTCCATGTTCAAATATTAGTCTCAATTTTATTTGGAGGAATGACTTATTACTTTTAGGAAGTGTTGACTCAGCAACAATGAAACTAATGAAACTTAAATTGCATACATTCATTTGTGACGCTTTACTGCATCAAAGAAAAAGCTTGGTTCTTATACTAAAACAATTCTGTTACATTAGCTTTGTTAAAAACTTCTCCTCCTCCCAGTTTCTGCGTAACATTTCCAACACAGGATACTAAAATCAGCAGTCAATATAACTTGCTCCAGCATCTCTATCTGGAAACAAAAAGAAAGAAGTCACTGATTGTATATTTGATGAGTTTAAAAAAAAGAAGCATTAATATTAATATTTGTCAGTTTATGAGGATGCACAAACCATCAAAGGAGGAAAAAATGCAATGAGTGCGGTGAATGGTGAATTACAAGTACAAGCTAACTGGCAGCATTGTCTTCTCTGCTTCTACTGTTCCCTGATGGGAGATCATGGAATGTGCAACTCTCTGCGCAAGTGTTTGTTTACATCATAACAAATAATGCTCTCTCTCTCTCTCACACACACACACTCTCTCTCTCTCTCTTTGACAAGGGGTCTCTGCAGCTTTGATAAGGATCAGGGGTATTTATTACTCCCAGAAGAGTCCTTTCAGTGAATCGTCTGATAATGGGTTGTCTCACCAGAGGACACTGAGCACACACTGGAGAGGATTTCTGAATCTAGCCGTTTATATTGTTGAAGGCTTTACCTGATGACAAATAACGAAGACAAATACAGTTGTGCAAGGATGAACAGGACCCACAGACAGAGAGAATTCCTCAAGAGCTCAAATGTGGATGGAGATCTTTGGTATGATATAGAATGTCTGAGAGACTGTCATTGCATGTCTTTTTTTTTTGTTTTCATGCCCCGAGACCGAGTCTCTGTCCTCAGTCTTTGCTGGTAGTGACATCCCATCTCGAGGGCAGAGAGAGAGAGAGAGAGGGGGGGGGGGGGGGGGGGGGGTTCCACCAAACAACGAGAGCTCGGTTCGTCGGACCTTCAGCCGGTCACAACTCCCTC
>JBAMYA010000017.1:5510175-5538908 GCA_037176975.1 Arrhamphus sclerolepis
AATGGTATGGCGACCACCGGGATCTAAAAAGTACAAGACACTTTTTCCCTCCACGACGCTCTCCGATCTCACGTCAAATCCAGATTAGTTTGCTGGGTGTCAATTTTTTGGTTTTGAACGAGAGCGAGAGTAAAAAAAAAAAAAAAAAAAAAAAGCAGCTCTTTTTACATTTGCCTAATCAGAACGCAGTGGCGCTGCAAACAGCAACAAGAATGATGCATTTGCACTGGAATTTGGGGCACTTTGGTGTATTAATTTATTGTTTTTGACTGTCAAATGTACTTTGTTTAAAAAAAAAAAAGGTGGTGTGCAAAGTCTAAAGGAAATGGCTGAATTAGTCAGTGAAGGGTTTAATGATTTATCAGGTCAACATCAGAAGACTTGGAAGATTAATTTCAGCCTCTCAGAGTTCCGATTTCCATCAGTCTGTACGTGCGTGTTTGCAGCTGTGTGTTAAACTCATCAAGTAACATGTTGCCTTTAACCAAGTGGTTTTGAAGGGATGAAATTTGCCAATGTTGCTACAGAAACTTAAAGCTTCAGCTGCCAGTCACAGATGGCTTTGCTTGGTCCTCCATGTTGCCTTACAAATAATGCACAATGTGAATGAATTTTGGTTCTTCGCCCTAATTCCAGAGCGCGGGCAGGTGATAACATAAATTATGTCATTTGCAGGAATGTTCTTGGACTTCAGTTTTGAATGAAATTAAAATAAAATTGAATTTCTTGAAAATGCTTACTTTTTTCCAGCTACATTTTGATCGTTTCTACTATTAAAACATCTGCAATAGAAATTAGCTTTTGTTTTTGCTTTATTCAACCTTTGTAATTGGCCTAAAAAGAAGAGTCAAAACAAATAATACACTCCGGTGATTAAAAGGTAAGCAACAGGGTTAATAATAATAAAGCAATTTATTCGCCAAATAAGAATGCCTATACAGTATATACAGTACATACGACAGCCTGAGACCTACCAGGAAAATGTTTGGCAAAACAAAAGTAGATCAGACTACCAGACTGCATGGAAAGTGAACAATCATAACTGTATTCTTTAACACGCAGTGATATAATGAGGGATTCCTGACCCCTCTGGGCAATTAAATATACACAATGCATTACCTTCTGTATATAAAACATCAGTCTGTACACCGTGGTATGTAGAATACGATTGCACAACCAAACAAATCCCAAAACGTGTCTTTATTTGAACCCAAGCAAGGCCTTGCCTCTGAATCTTGATAAAACAATCAGCTCCATATTTTGGCAACTCCACTACCACTCGACAGACATGTCGTTTTTGCCGCTGAGGAGGAACAGTTCTCCTGTGTCGATTTCCCTTGTTTACCAGTATACACATAAACGGTTAGTACACCTGCTGATGGGATGATGCAAAACTAAGAGTAATGTTGAAAAAGGTCGGAAGACGTGACAGTATTTACACTGATGGATGAACACTTGGAGGTGCATGGCTTTCTTTACAGTGTGCATTTAAAATAGTGTGGGGGAAATGAGATGAAGACCTCTAAAACCACACCATACGTGGGTCCCCTCTACTCTATGGCACCAGAACACCTGGCGGCCTCCTCTTCAGCAAAGCACCACGCTGAGGTCAGCTTCCTCTGCTGTCACTGCTCACTCCTACTCCTGCTCCTCCTCCTCGTCCTCCTGAAGCTCCTCGATCGCATCCATCTGAGTCCTGGAGCACACCTCACTCATTGGGGCAGAGTCCTCGCCCTCCACCACCAGCTCATTGGACATCTCACTGTTTCTCTGAGAGATGAGAAAGAAAAACCTTTGCTGTTGCTGGCAAAAATGATTTTTCTCTAGGCATTAAGAGTTCAACTTTCCTCTCTTCGCTTTTTCACATCAAACTCTTCTTTTATCGGGAGCTTCTGAGATGTTCTGCACTTTATTGCCAAGTTACACAAAAAGACTGCAACTTAAAGTTTTATGGTGTCAAATTTGATAGTGAAGTGTTTTTATCTGATTGCATTAAATAATACCCATATAACAGTATCTACCCTAGAAAAGAGAGGAAAGAAAAAACAACTGATTCTGCAGAAATTCCCTGTGTTATTTTAGAGTTTGTCATCTGTAAATCAATATAACCGAAGTCCACTCATCCTGCATTCAGAGCAAAAGGAAAATTTTGATGCAGAGTGGTGGGTGGAGCCATTGCAGACCTAGAGAGCTGATCAAGCTCTCCACGCAGCTTCTCTGTAGCTTCTGTATTTTAAAATGCAACTATCAATGTTACATTAATGATAAATTCATGAATATGGTACAGATCAATTAAGAGCAATGGCAGGCATGGTGACTGCTCCTTTAAAAATATGCCATTCTGGGTCTTATAAAGTACTAAATTGAAAAGGGAAAAAGAAAAAGAAAAAACTACAAATCCCACCGGAAAGGCACATGATTTGTCTTGTCAATCAAAACCCACGAGTGCCCGCCCTCCCTGTCCATCTTATGTTACACTATTGCAGTAACCTGATGTACATCCATGACGTGTGTTACCAAGGGAACCTTTTTGCTGAAATACCGAGTATATTTATTGTCAAGTTCACATAGCACTTTGCTGACTTTGGAATCCTGAAAATTAAGTTCATAATCTGTCACAATGATTATTTACAGCAGGTGTAGGAGGAGAACCTACCTGCATCCAAATGGAGCTGATTAAACTCTGAAGTAGCGATACAACTATGGCTGAGTGTAAAACTATTTACACTTTACAACTGGTACTTACTGATTTGGCCAAAATACTCTTTGGTAGCACAAACGCCATGTGAAATACATTGCATCATAAAAAGAAAACTGCTGCGGGAGAGGAAGATGTAAGAACAAAAAAAAAAAAAAACTAAATAAAAGGCCAACGTGCCCTGTGATTCTCTCATCTTTTCATTTAATCTCTTCTGGATTCTATAAAAGACATCTTGGGTAAAGTTAACTTCTGTTTCCATATGAATAATGTTCCACAACACATTTGGAAAAAACATGGTCAATTTCCCCCTTTTCAATAAATATAACCCAGTCTGAGTTGAACACTCCACGACAAGCGATGAATAAGCGTGAGAAATAAACCAAAACAACGCCTGCTGTTTAATATAACCCTGAACTATTTTGTGTCCTTTTAATAGACATGTTTTTCCTTTTCTGAGAATTATAATTATACAACTGTTAATCTGTGTTCCGAATAACATCATTGTCACCACTTAAGTACTGATATGAGTATTTAAGTAAGTGGTGAGACCCAAAACATAAATTAACTGTACAGATAACTGAGCTTAATAAAAGGTCTGTTCTTGCTATTTTAATAGATGATCTACATTCAATTACATCCCCATTCAATCTAAACAGGACTGTTATAATTAGCAATAGAAACACCTGGATCAACAGATCTGTAAAGAACAAAAAACAAGGTGTGTTTTCTCACGATTGCCATGATCTCAACCCAGGTGTTCTCACCTGTTGCCGATAAACATAGCAGGCTGCTATGGCAACCATTGTTGACTCCCCAATGAATCCAGCTAGGAGGGATCCAACACCGAGTGTGGCCCCGTGAACCCTGAAACAAAAGGCATCATTTAAGTTAAAGCCTTCAAAAAAAAAGGCAGCTGGGAGGTGAAGTCCTCAGAGGCAACGACTGTGTGTTAAATAATAGTAATCTTGAGTTGCAGCTGGTGCTGCGCTCTTAGGAGTTGACTTACCCCATATAAGGCAGCACAACTAGACTGGTGATGAGGACAGCGATGCGGAGAACCGAGCTGGGGGCAAGCACAAAGGTCTTTTTGAGGGTCATGAGCCATCCGGTCAAATGAGCCCGAACAGTCACTGCAAACGCAAACACACACACACACACACACACACACACACACAATGTGGAAGCATCAGCCGACTGGTCAGAGCTATGGCTCACTTAAAGCTGCAGCAGGAAGGAAAACCAAGCTGATGGTGAAAACTGCATAAATGATGCGTCTCACCTGGCAGAGGAAAAAAGGAGAAAATCCTGAGCGGGACCACACACAGCTCAGCAAAAGTATACTCCACTCCAATGACATCAACCAGGATCTTCTCTGACAAATGAGGAGTCCAGAACAACACAAAGCAAAGCTGGACATGCAAATGGGGGGAAAAAAAGAGACATATTAATGTTTTGCACCACAAAAGGGTTGCCTCATTAGGTTTCAGTCGTTCATTAGGGGTTTCGGGCTGAATGTGGGCCTTTGAAGCCCACATAAAACAGGTGAGGGTGTGAACACATGACATTGTTTTTGTTTCTAGAAGCAATTGCAGCAGCACGTGCTGCATTACCATAGCATTTCAAAGCTATTACCACTTGGACAGAATATTGGAGGAGAGATGCAGCATGAATAATACATTCATTTGTTTGAAATTGCCAAAAAAAAAAAAAAAAAAAAAAAAAAGCTCAGTTGTTTTTTTTTTTTTCTGCACTCCTAGTTTGGATCAATGACTGGGGTACTTGGGAGATCCACAAAAGATGTTTTTCTGACTCACCACAATGACTTAGTGCTGTTTGCATCCGCAAGCAGGTGATTATTTAACAGACAGAGCAGAAATGCAGAAGCTATGTATGGAAAGACTAAGTAAGCATCCAGGTGCTTCTAATCAAATGTACTTAGCAGATCAACAGCAAGTCATGTGTTATGTTCTTATGTGTTAACACAATGCTAAGGAGCGAAGACATCAGCAATTATCTCAGAGAAGCAGTGCCCATCAGTCTGAGAAGAATCATGAGACAATTTCCTAACAATGTGGAGCCCATCATTTTACAATGAGATAAATTCAAAACAGCAAGAATAACATTTCCTAGGTAACTATTTTAAACGTCGAAGTTTAAAGACAGTATAACTAGATTCGTACATGCATGGTATTGTGCTGCAGAAGCAACCTGGACAACCTGAACAAACCCCAGACAAAAAGTCAAACGCAGCATCTCATCAAGTGTCCAACACGGCGGTGGAGGAGTAGTGATGTGAGGGTGTTTGGCAGCCACAGGACCTGTGTACCTGTTATTGGGTCAGCCATTAAATCCTCTAAATACCAAAGTACTCTCAAATAAAATATGAGGCCATCTGCCCAACCACTAAAGCTTTGCTAAAATTGAGTGAGGAGACAGGAAAATGATCCCAAGAACATCTACAACTGAATTGTTGAAAGAAAAAAAAAAAAAAAAAGGAACCCAGCCAAAGAAAAAGAAATCCAACCAACTGGAAATCTATGGCAAGTACACTGAACGAGCCATGCATAAACAAATGTCTGCAAACTTCAGCCAATATCAGAGCAGAACTTCTAAATAAATGTCTAAACTGCTATAGGCCAAGAAAATTACAGTGAGGGACATTTGCCTTATGGTGTCATTCAAGTGTGTTATTTTTTATTTTTTTTCACTTGTAAACATGTTCTTAACCCACTATGACCTGATGCAACATACTATATGCATGCTTTTTACCCTTAACACCTAGAATGATGTACACCTTGCATTAAAGACAGGGTAAGGGATTTCTAGATGATGTCATGTCTGTTGATATTTGAAGAAAAACAACATAACTGAAAGAGCTAGCTCTCCCTCCCCCTGCCCTCAGCGCTCACTGAGGAAACAAGGCCGATCATGAACTCTCCCAAGGCCCCCACTTCATGTGCACGAGCACGGACCCTCATTCCGTCTGTGATTGGCTGTAGCGATGTTTGTTATGGTTTAGGGGGCAGGCTGTTCCCACTCTGTTTTGTCTTCACAGAGCCGGTACAGTGTATTCATGATTATGACATGATTTTTCTTTTTTTTAATCCCGACAAAAAACATGACGGAAGTCAGAACAGTGATTCAAAGTTTTAGTAGACAGTTTCCAGAAAAGTGTTCATTTTCCAAGAAGGGCATAATGCGTAATGGGTTAAAGAGGGCTGATTTTGTTTCCTCAAAATGTTCGTTTCACATTTAAAGTTTCCACTGGATGTACTTTTTCCTTATGATTGTACAACTGAATCATCTCATGACCTGTGAGACTGTTGTCCTGCGTCTACAATCCTCCGCATAGTTCCTCTTCACTTGATTGCAAGTTTCCACAACAAGCATGTCCTTCAATCTCCAAACATAAACCTCTCCTTTATGCAAACACAGTAAAAAAAAAAGAAAAAGATCTTAATCGTTTCCAGACTTTCCAGCAGTCCATTCTAACATGTACCTGCTTTTCATTTGGTTTGTATGACTGCTTGATTTCACATTTTAACATCCCGTCTCTTTCTGAAACCTGAAAATCTCCAGAAACGTTATCGTTTCAAGCTGTGCTTTCCACATAATACCGGGCGAAGAAGTCAGACAAGCTTTATAATTTGCAACAAAGGGATATATTAACCCAATAATCCTCTCTTTGTGCATTTCCATCAGTTCTCTACGAAGTTTCACCGAATCCCAGACTCTTTGCTTCTCACCCATTCTTTCTTACCCGAAGCTCTGATTTCAAGCGTGTTTTGGTCTCAAGGCGGGTCAGTACCGGTGAAACTGCACAGACCCGAATTATCATCCCTCCACTGGCTACTCATTTCTCCTCTCATTCAGATTCAGGTTTTATCGCTATATCGCTTTATGTGATGCGCACATGAAAGACAACAACTCCTACTGTCACTGTGATGCAGGAAACCTCAGTTAGAACGGATCCTGTCTGGTCGCTTTTGAGCTGAAACTAAGATGAGTTGCTTTTTACCTCGCCACCTCCAACTCCTGTAATTATATCTCTCACCAGAAAAATGTCATTTGTCATACAACTATGCATGACTTGAGTTCTGTGGCATTTCCTCTCTTTGATCAGCTTATTTAAACTGTACAGGAGAGTCGACCAAACAGGCATAGTTCACTGTAAAATAAAAGGTGATAACCTATTAAAATATATATATATATAAACTTTAAAGTACTTTCAGTCTCACTCTTGAGATAAGCAATTCAAAAGCCTTTGATGCGGCTAGTTATTTTGATCCCCTGATCCAAAAACATGGGTACGGATTACACGATGATGATGTCATTTGTCATCATTTTACCAGCTATCATTATTTCAGCCAGACACAGGCAGATATGAATATTTTTCATGGCTCAAGAAGAACCGCCGTCTTCCCTGACTCAGCTGTGTGAGACATCCACACTCACTCTCTTGACATCCTCAATAAAATCTGTTTTCCGTCACATGACATTATTACTTCTTACACAACGTTATTCAGTTCCTGTTTCTCGTACACTTCACCTACTGCTCCTCTACACTGCTGTTTCCTTGAGTCGCCCTGTGTGTCTGTAATCAGGACAAGTCCTAGCACGAGTGCAACAGCCCTTACCTACCTACAGTATCTGGCCGCTGTGCAGTACCCAGCCCACACCCTCACATAGTTGTTTACAGCTCTGAGATTCCACATCTGGTGTGCCATTCTCCTCCTCCTCCTCCTAAAAAGACCCAACCTTTGCCACAAACTTCCTGTTTTTCTTATTCAAACAGCTAAATGGGGCAAAGGCTGCTCACAGAATGTATCGGCAGCAATGCAAGGGTCAAATGTGATCGCAAAAGACTGGGTCGCAACGTGTTCTCACCATAAATTAAAAGGCAAGAACACTCCGCAGCAGCGTATGCAGTGTGACTGCAGCACTCGTTGCTCAGCAGAAAAGTGGATCTGCAAGGAGCCTTTGGAACATGTTAAATGATAGGTTTTATGTGAATGCCCACTTTATAAAGCTTTAAAGCTCAGGCGGGAGTGCTGTGGGATACAAAGCCCCTTTACAAGTCTCAGTCAACCAAGACAGGGAAGAAGTGCATCAATCCATCTGTAATTAAGCTGCAGATTTTTGTCCCCCCTCCCTCCTTTTTTTTTTTTTTTTTTTTAAATAAAGTCCACAGATTTAGATGAGATTATGTGGGTCACATTGACAGCACCTTGCAAGAAATATGTCAAGCATGTTTCTGCACAACACTGGACTGGTTATGCCGGCCTTGGAACTGGGCCCTATTTGACAAAACTAATCCATGATGCAGCAGGAAGCAAAAAAAAAAAAACAAAAAAAGAAAACAACAACTATGAACATAACAGCTGACATGCAGGGTTTTTTGTTTGTGAGGTTTTTGTGTTGGTGAGTTGCTCCTACGCCTTTGTTTTGGATTGCTTGGAATCTAATATATCCATTATTAGAGTCAAAACAACAACAACAACAAAAAAAAACAATCCCCAAAAGCCACTTTGGTCACCAGCACATTTCTGAACGATGTGAGGTTTTTCAGGACACCAGATTAGAACAAACGATCAAACGAGGGAGGTGTCAAGCTGTGATGGGAAGAGAAAAAAAAAAAAAAAAAAAAAGAAAAACTGTGAAGTGCCTTATGAAGAAAAAGAAAAAAAATCTCCAAAAGTGGGGTTGCCCATTTTAAGAATGAAAATCCCAATATTTCAGCTAATCTTTTAGATTAAAAAAAGGCTTCCTAAAGCAAAATAATCATTGCACACTTGAAGATAAATTGTGCAGACAGGCATGTAGCCACAAGCTTCTTGGTTGCATTTGTTGTCCAAGAAGGCTTTGTTCACATGGAGGTAAGCAGTCAGTGAAAAGAGCAGACGAAAAGAAAATGCAGTTTTGATCAAGGTTTTAGGTTTTTTTTTTGTTTTTTTTTAAATAATGACCAGCACATCCTGGCCTGAAGATCCAGATGCTCACAGGCTCCACTAATGGTCCCAATGAAGATATCTGTTGGGTTTCCATGGTTATATTGCAACACAAAACTGAAATCTTTTAGTAGCACTGCTTAATATTTGTCCATAATACCTTTATACTCTGTTGACTATGTATTATAGTGCTAAACAGCATCTTTTGGAGGGAAGGTGCTAGTAAAAAATAATGAGAAATACTCCCACGGTCCATTTCACGTACTGCTGAGATATTTATTAGACGTCAGTGTTTCAGCCTGTCCAACCTCATCTGGTGCATCAGATACCGAAACCTACACATAAATATTTCAGCAGAAAGGGAGCCAGTGTGCTTGAGCGCCTCTCTTCGTCATAAAGCTCTAAATTTCAGCTAAAAAGTTTTATACTGTTTCAACAGTGACCATGAAAACAAACCAGATTCGGAGAGAATAACTGATTAAATTATACGTGTGAGAGAAAAAAAAAGAAACAAACCAAAAGAGAACGGATTCATCTGGTCTTACCGTGAGTGACAGCACCAGACAGCAGAATGTAAACTTTTTAATGTGCGACTTGGTGACGGGGCTGCCGATGTTCATCTTGTTGCTGGGATTGTTCTGTGGGGGGAGAAGGTTCATTTGTGGCATTAACGCAAAACGCGATCCGTTAGCAGAAAAGTAAACTGTGCTGCAGGTGGAGCCTGGTTTACCTTGTCAAAGGCCGGGTACACTGCTCTCATTTCAGTCAACCAGCCGTAGGGCATGTGACCTACAGGGTATGTGGCTGTGAGTACAGCCACTGCCTGGAATGACAAAGACAAAGCAGCCACAAGTCATCACCACACTGCCAATTTAACTGAAAATACCACCCGCCGCTCACACAGCTAAATTAATACCAGCAACCTATTAATAGCCAGCATGAAGGCAACACTCTCACTTTCACAGTATTTTTCATATGTTTATCACTAGATAACAGCCACAAGCTTGCTATTGTGTCCCTAACAACAGTAAGCAGTGCCAGTAGGAATGTTTTCACTCAGTGTAATCATGCCCTGAGTTTCACATGTACGTGGTGAATCACCCAAACCACTGGCAGCCAGTGTTGTCAATGATTTCCAGTTCATTCTGGTAAACAGCTTTGTATTGTCTAATAGCTAGGGGTCTCTGGAAGCCAGAAAGCTCCAGAGGGAGTTTGTTAGGATCTGGCATTTCATCTGCAATACCTTGAAGGGAAATCAGTCCATCAGCTTTACATGACTGTAAAGTCTCTTTTTATGATACTGTACACATGTGATGTAGCCAGTATTATGTCATTTAACTGTTAAACCTGAAGGGAGAGATGATGAGGTACAGATTTGGCAAGTGGAATTACATTTCTGATGCACCCACCTCTGTGGCATCAGTGGTCCCCTTGAGGTCACGTGACACAAAGAGGTTGACGATGGGTCGACTGATGCGCTGAGTGGCCAGAATGAGGGCCAGAGGCCACCAGAAACTCAGCATCTTCTTGATAGTGGCATCACCCTGCAGGAAACCAATAATTCTGTCTTTAGTCTTTTTTTTAAGCTTCATGTTAGAAAACTCATATTTCTCTTCTGTTTTCCTTCCTGCTGTACAAGAAAGAGGCAGTCTGTACCCCCACGTCAAGTCCACTGGAGTCTGGGATGCTGTCGTGAATGTTGCAGTAGTATCCCATGCCGACGATACTGAACCGGACCAAGGCACCCATGTACAAGGAGAGAATCGGGATGAGCAGAGGCTCCACGCATTCCAGATTACTGTGCAGGAGAATGGCCACGAACACGATCTGCAGGACAAAACAGTGACAGTAAAAATAAGAAGAAAAAAAAAAGACTCAGAAACATGCATCTAATTTCAAAAATAAAGTAAAGTAAAATGAACAAATAGATCCCGTTACTTGGGCCACGACATCAGAGATGGAGGCTGAGCCTACTATGACGCTGTACTTGTGCTTGAGAAGTATCCCTGCATGAATCCACGCCTGGAAGCAGAACAATGGACAGAGAGGTTATTTAGGCACACAGCTTGATGTGCAAAACAAAAGCTCCATTTTGGCCATTTTCTCAACCGCAGCTAAAAGGCCATAAAATGTGGGCGAGCTACACTTGAAACCAGCATGAGCAGAGGAGTAAAAACCACCTATTTCTAGGTCAGGTGCGCTCCATCCTATGCTTCCTCGTGTGACTTAATCCTTTCATTCTGTTAACTCACCATTGCATCCAGCAAAGGGAATGCAGCCAGGTATAAGAACGCCTTTCGTGTCTTCCGCCCCACAGAATCATCCACATGGTGGAGCTTATTAATAATGTAGTATCCTAAGTCTGTGTAAGCTATGAAGGGGAAAAAAAGAAAAAGGAAATAGAAAAAAAATTAAAAACAGAGGAAACCACAGGTGAATAGTGTTTACCGAGATGAGATCTTGCCTATTTTGACTTTTTTTTGATCATTCTGGATTCCAAATTTCCCCGGAGAAAAAGCTGTCACACAATGGCGCAACTATAATAACTGCAGGTTCACCACAAATACCAAATCAAATTTACAGGATGTGGTTTAAGTGCAACATGTCATCACGGGTGCACAAACAACTCTTAAACACACACCTATCAAGATGTGCAGAACGAACGCGATGGCCCCGGCCGCCACCATGCAGAGCACAGCCTTCCTCCGGTCCTTCTTGCTGTTGATAAACACCAAGCCAACATTTTTGAAGTCGCTCATAGGACCAGTGAAGAACTTCATCAGGGAGTAGGCCAGGCCGTAGCTGGCCAGCATTTCCACCGCATCTTCTTTGACTGTGGCTATGCCCCTGTTGAGGGCCTGGAACAGATGTTTCAGGGTGGGAATGGGGAAGGAGAAGTGACAACAAAAGAAGTTCAGTATGGTGACAGGACTTAGCCAAATGTTATCGCTAACCAGAGTACAGGTGCTGCTCCACCACACTATCAACTGCCAGGCATATAAACCACTATCTGGATGAGCTTCGCAGTCAAAATCTCAAGAATTAGACCTTCAGCTGCTTCAAAACAACAAGTGCTATCATGAACTCTAGCCAGGAAACACCCATCACACACAATAATTTCCATTCACTTTTACGTTCAAATGCAATACTACAGCTGCCTTTCTGCTATGCAAGTCTGTGATCTATTTATACCAGCAAACAGAACCATTACATAACCTTAATCCTGACATCTCCAAGCCTTTATGTGCTTCTTTTTCCTTTTAAAAATACACTCACGCTTATCTGCTCAGGATCCCTCTGCTGACACCAGATCGGTCATCTGGCTGAGAGAGGACAGGAAACGTCCGTACAGGAAAATATGATAATTACAGACAGACAGACAGCTAATCTGTGCCGCCATCACCTACAAATGCAGCTTGGTTCAAGTTAACTGGTTAATGAAAAGCACGCTCACTGCATTTTATGTCAGCAATGACGACGGTTAGTTGCTTTGTTTGTTTGTTTTTTAAGCTGAACAAACACGGGCCTTCCTGAGTGAGGGGTCCGCACGCCCCTTCTCCTCCTGTAAGATATATACATAAATATGTGTGTACATAAACCCACAATGGAAACCTTCGCAGCCACTAAGGCCAAGCTACCTCTAAAAAAAATAGAGAAATAAGCAGTATACATGACTGCTGTCAGTTAGGAGAGACGGTGTCTGTGTTTTCAGGAGCTGATAAGACGATGCTAGACGTTCTTTGTCACAGCGAAACATCTTTTAACGAAAAAAAAAAAAAAACTGGTTACGACCGTTAGCAGCTGCTAGCAAAGACAACACATTCGTTAAGCTCTTTTTTTTTTTTTTTTTTGGGCTCAACCCGAGACGACAAGCAAAAAGCAGCGGCGTTACCTGTTCCCCGAGGTCGATGGCAACATTGGTGATCGCCAAAGGCACCAGAAAACGGATGAGAGGCCAGTAAGGGCTGAGAGATGGAAACTCCACCATAGTACAAGCCGGGATGACAGAGCGAGGGGCATCTGCCTCGGTCTTGATTGATTAAGAGGAAAATCGAAGATTAGCGACCAGAACGTACCCACAAGCACCTGTGTGTTGTTTTTGTTGTTTTGTTTTGTTTTTTCGTTTTTTTTTTCTTTCTGGAGAGATCGGAGGGGTTAAGTGGGGCAGCGGCAGGAGCCGAAGCGCTCCGGTGGCGGCTCCGCGTCACAAAGCCTCGGTGCTGCTGAGAAGTTCCGAAGGTCGACGGTGATTTCAGACCGGCGCATCTTCCCCCTCGCGAATCATCTTCAAGGGGGGCGGGGACGTAAGGTGCATCGAGGGTGGAAGCGTTTTCCGGGGGGTTGTCGTCTGGTTGATGGTGATGGGAAAAAAAAAAAAGCAATGATAACGGTGTTTTGGATCAGTCCTCTGGCTCTGCGTCTGACTGCGCCTGTGCTGCTGGCCAGTCGGGCTGCTGTCGACCCTCCCAGAGGCTGAAACCCGCTGCTGCCCGCACGTGGGCCTGGCATCACTGCCGTGACGTCATCGCCCAGTCTAAACCTGGCCTCTATTATTGCCGCACGCGACACACAGGAAAGCGTGTTTACATTGACCAGGGCCGACAGGCAGCAGAAACCGCGCGGTTCTGACTGGCGTGGTTTTCTGGAATACTGCTCCTGTGTGTAAACGCCAGTAAAAGCGAAGAAAATGTAAATGAACACAGGGTCTGATTTAAATCACATGGTAGGTCGCTCGTAAGCGCACAGAAAAGGTAAGTTTATGATCATGTCCCAATGTGATTTGGTGTCATAAAAGCAAATAACTATTTCACTTTTACTCTGAATTCAATAAATTAATTCTAATAATATAACTAGTCAAATACTGATCTCTAGTGGACAATATGAGTAATGTTTGTTATTAATTAAAATATATTCAGCTCATATATTCAGACAAATTATTTAAATATGTATATTTAAAAAAATAAATAAATTATATATATATGTGTGTGTAAATATATATATATATTTTTTTTTTCATTTGATTATTTTTCACTTCTTTTACTCCAGATCATGAAACCATTACAAAAACAGATGAATGGATGTTATCTGAACTTTGATTTTTAAAATGTTTCTATTCAGATTAGATTAAAAAGAACCAAACCTACTTCTCATTCTTCTTGCTACTACTAATAAAGTCATAATAATGCACACAGATTTATAGCTCCTCACCATTTTGATACTACAATGCTCAAAGAGCTTTATTTATGTGCACTTGAAGATTTATTTCTATTCTATCCTAATTCTGCATGACAGATATTGTTGGAAAACAAGGTGTGTACAGCAGGGTGAATGCCACAGTTCATTCTTTCCATCTTTTGCTGTAGATTGAATTTTCAGCTCTGTCACACAACAAAAAAAGATTTTAATTTGTCTCAGACAAATTAAGTTTCCGAGCTGATTTTGTACATGATGTAATGGCTCAAACTTAGCAAAATGTTCCAAGAATACTTTCAAAAGTAATGCATTCTGTGCACTATTTCATCTAATTACATATGAATACAATACCTATGTATGAAAACAGGGTTTTTGTGGTCTAAGAGAGATTACATGACCGCATTTAATGAATGCTTCCTATTTATTTGGGCTATAATTAGTACTGAAATCAACAGCCTAAAGATGAATGCACACATTTATGGCACAGCCATTATGCATCATTCATCTAGCAAATGTGAAATCGTTCTTCAAGCATAAAACTTAATTTTTCAAGGCCAGCTTGCCTTTTTTTTCACAGACGTTTTTAAGTTACCCACTGTTCCCTGCCACAGAGTTTAATTGTTTTGTTTTTACATAATTCCTGAACTCCTTTAACCGCCACTGCCAGTAAGGTCCGTGAGTAAAGCATTCCTGTGCAACCTTCAGTCAAAACACAAACTTGTTTTGCCTGTGCCTGGAGCTTGAGGGAGGATCTGTGGTGGTTTTAATTGATGACACAGTTTTTTATGAGCTGACATGCACTCATTTTGCATCTTTAAATGTTTGATAGAGTGTTCATACCTGTAAAGGCACCTTGTGGGTGCAAATTATAAAGCTACCGTATGAATCCTTTACAATGTCAGGATTATATCATGACTTTTTCTGCAAACTCGCCGCATGGGATTTTTATGATAATACAGAGTATTGTGGCTTTATTTTAATATAAACAATGAAGAAGTTAAACACCTATAAATTAATCATAAAGTTTTTGAGTATGAGAATAGTAGCACAGAGCAGTCAACAGGTTATATAAATTGTATAGTATGAGCATCCGGGTAGTTGATGTGCATCTTTGCACCTGGTTTGATTTAATATTGTTTGTTCTGGTGGGTGTTGGCTTTGGTAGCTTTTGGTGCAAGCCTAACTCTAACCCTCTCATTTTGTTGTTTATTTTGCATGACTTTGAAAACAGCACTGTCAAGTTTCCCAGACTATTAAAACTCTTGCAGTGTTTATTCTCTTTGTGATTTAAAGGCTTCACTCCTCAGTTGGAAACCCTCTATAGGATTACATAACCAGAGGTGTATCTTGTCACACCTATTTAGAGACCCCTTTGCTCTCAGCATTTACTGGAATTAAGCTGTTGAGACCATTTTCGTGAGTACGTTGGACTGCCAGCCATAAAGTTGTCAGCTATAAATACACATAGGCTATATATATATATAAAACAGGACTCAAAGAAGTCTAAAGTTTATATTAAAATGGCATGTAAATATCTAAAATCATGCTCATAAATAAAAAAAATGAATATTTTAATGTGCAAAGTAAATATGATTTATAAACGTGAGTTTCTACAACCATAATTTTGAGATGATATAGTTCGCCCTCTAGTGGTGTACTGGGCATATTGCGCCCCAACTCCAAGCTACATTTCAATCTTCATTTTATTAGTCATAATAAATGTAATAATGTATTGATAATAACACATAGTTAAAAACTCACAGCCCCATCTCGAGGTTCATGCTACTTAAACCATTTTTCTGATGTAACCTATTTGTTCACGTTGACATTTTAGTTCTAACATGCTCTGATTGTTTAGTCTACACTTTTTGTTTTGTTGTATTCTCTCGCATTGTATTCTCCCTACTTTGTTGTCTGACTTACTTCTGCATGTACCACTCTTTGTGTATCATTTATGGAAAATTATTTAAAATTAACATAACTATTATGATACACATTAAATATTTAATGATCTTGAACAAGAAACCTTTTTCTCCACTTAGACCTTTTATTTACTTCATTACATCATCAGTTTCTGCAACTTTATTATGTTTATAAGATTGAAATCTTTTTAAAAGCCACTTTATGTAGCAATATGCACGCTGACCACATGGGGAAGCACATCACAAGAAAGTTCATTACTCAGCCCCGTTTAAGACATGACATTACTCGCTCATTAGCGCAGTTTGTCAGTGGCTCTTTTGTCAACTCAGCAGATCAAGAACTTGAATACACCCCCCAAAAAGTTTCTAAACTTATTTAAGCAATAGTTCAACTTATAACAAGATGAATCACAGTCACACAGCCTGGGCGCAGGCCGTTTAACGATATTAGGACTATGTAGAAGTTGGTGTCTGACCCGGATGAAGTGTGGCCAGATACCGAAAAGAAACATGCAATCAGACAAGCCACTTCTCCACATCATTCCTGTTCTTATCATTGATGTGTGTCTCAAACAACACATGTGGAAAAGTGAAATACGTCCACATCTAAAACAGACAAGCAAACTGCCAATATTTGTAAGAAGATTTACAGAAAGACAAGCAACTTAAACTTGCTTATAATAATCCAACATGGTCAGAATATTTACTATGTGGAGGACGCTAACTATAAGATGAAGCTATCTAACATACGTGATCACTGCGAACGTCATGACAGAGGCAGTGAGAGCGATCAGCAAGATCCCGTACATTAGTAAATATTGACAGACCTAAACTCGCATGAGCTAAGACCGGATGGCTGAGTTGGATAGCGTCCTAGCCCTGGTTAGCTTAGTAAGTTTTTTTTTTTTTGCTTTCCGCGTCCTGTGCATTTGTGTTTGGTTGATATTAGGCAGTATTACTGAAGTTCTTTGTTTGCTCACTGGTTCGTAGTTTATTTCTTAATGGGAGCCTGGAGATGAGGCAGCAGTATTTAATTGCAATTGCAATTAAGCTTCTCAACCAGAGATGGTGCTAAAAAGCACAATCTTACGTGGTGTTGCTTTATTATGAAGTTCCTGAAACTGATGTGGTCATGAAGTAATAAATACTGTAAGTAAATAATTGTTCTAATTAGAACAATGAGTTTCTAGTTCAAAAGAAAAGAAAGTTATTTGGAAATTTTCATAAATAATTGCAGGAATACTAAGACAAAGGTTTTGGACAGGGGTCCCCAAACTAAGGCCCGGAGGCCGGACACGGCCCCCTGAGCAATACGCTACCAGAGATACAGATATTATATATTATATATTTTCTGAATTTTTTCTGTGAAGAACTTAGAGAGGGTTATTTGATTTTCATTGATTTTATAAATAGTGTTATTATATATTTCCTGAGTTAATTTTTTCTGTGAAGAACCCAGCGAGGGTCATTTGATCTCAAAAAGGGTTGTTAATATTTAGTTATGCGTGGCTTCCTGGAAACAATAATTGTTTACATTTAGCCACCCCTGCGATCGTCACACTTTTTGCTACAAACTGACCCTGCCCCCCCCCCATCAGAGGAGGGAAAAGTTATGTGGGGCCTCACTGGAAAAAGTTTGAGGACCCCTGGTGTAAAGGGTTTTGTCAGAAAAGACAAGTAATAAAAAGAGAGAGTGTGCGAGCTCCCGTACACGAGTCAAAATTGGACCACTGAGTGAAACGAGGGGCTGCAGGTGGGATGGCGTCCTAGCCTTGCTGCTATTGGATTAGTAAGTCATATATTTTACCTTCCACATCCTGTGCATTTGAGTTTGGTTGATATTAGTCTGTTAGCACTAAAGTTCCTTTTTTTCTCACTGATTCATAGTTTATTTCATAATAGAAGTCAAGAAATGAGGTAATGTGTGACTTCAATAGTAACAATATTTATGGCGGTAACAGAAAATTGCGCTTCTCCACCAGAGAGGGTGCTAAAGAGCACAATCTTACGTGATGTTGCTTTAAGGGCAATAAGTCCAAAAGCCAATATTTGTGATGTCATGTGGTTGTGTCAGTGCCCATGGCAAAGGTAGTTTACATGTTTTTGGTGCCAGAAAGTTTTTCAGTATGTAATGGAGAACAATTAACTGGGATTGCAGAACACATGTTGCCTTTAAGGCAGCATCTCTTACAGAGACACCCATGCATATTTTAACAAGATGATGCCTGTCTGCAAGAGAAAATGTGGAGAACTTGGAAACAATGACGACTCTGTGCTGCTACACACCTTTAGACATGTTTGCAGGAAGAATGAGGCAAAACAAGTGAGTTCATTCTGTCTTTAGTGAAATAAAACTAACCACATGTAAAATAAAAATCACTGCATTTATTTATTTATTTATTCTAGTATTTATTCTGATTTTAAGTTGTGAACATGATCTGCTGTATCAGTGCATTAAACTGGTTCGAGCCCAAGTTTACATCAAAGTTCCACTTTGTGGCTTGCACTCCTGAGCTTTTAGTCAGAGTTCTTTCATAAACAAGAAAGTCACTGTCATAAGCAAACACAGATGGAGCGATACAATAGCACAGAGCTTCTCTACAGAGCTCTTATTTCTATAAACTTCACCCTAAACTCCCATTACTCTCATTACGCACAGTTTTAGGGGCGTGGTACCTCAGAAATCATGCTAACGGGGGCAATTTGTTGTGAAATGTATTCAATAACTGATCCTTCAGAGATGAAGTTAATAATTGCAAATTACAGGATGCATTTTTGATTCCATGATCTAATTTTATATATATATGAACACACAAGGGGAAGCTAACACACATGCAGCATAGTGCTTTGGTTCAGCACTGCGCCAACATGCTCTTCACACCACTCAATAGACCTCCCGTTGGGGAGGATACTATACAGTACATGCTTGTCTCAGCTGTTAACCTTCTCCTTTTCTTTCTCTCTCTGCACCTCCTCTGCTCCATTGTGTCTGGTTGACTGCAGCTAAGACAGGCCTCTGGGTGAGCAGTTCAACAGTCAAGCATTTGAGTGCACATCCTCTGACACCCAAGTCAAATGCCTTGTGTTTGGAATCTGCTTCTGGCTCTCTGGAGAGTCTGCCTGCCCTCTCCACATCCCACACAACGCAGCACAGGAAACACGGCCAAACTCAGCGAGGAAAAGGATGATAAATGAGGAGAGGGGGGAAAACAAGGCGCAGGTTACGGCACAGAGCTGAGAACACGATCAAACCTACTTGTGCAAAGTGACGCAAATTTGTTCCCAAATAATTGTGCTTTTTAGACAATCATCTTTTTTTTCCAACCTGGATCTCACTCTTATCGGTGTGTCGCAGAGATAATGGAAACAAAAGAAACATAACATTGTGACCACCCAGATAGCTGAACAATGATGACAGGCTGGCTGATAACCTCCTACAAGATAAATCAGAAATGTCACTGTCTCCCGTTTCCTTTTATCTGACCATGTGACCTGAGAATGCATTTCGTTGAGAATAGGTTTAGTCTCTCTTAGTCTCCCTTAAAATCTCTGGATTATTTCAGACATTCTAAATTAGATGTAGCCTCAAGCGGAGAACAGGCTCATTTCCTTCTATGTCAAAGTTATTAATGAAGACAATTTTCTACAATGGCAGAAAGCATTAATGTAATCACATTCGTACCTATCCTCACACAGTCACACTCACTGGTCACAGCAGCCTTTCATTGACTTGAATTGCATTGAAGTATATATAAAAAAAATCATTAATAATTATTGTAATTAATAATTATTATGAATTATTATTATTAGTTATGTAATTGCATTGGTAGTTATTGAGAAACAAATAACCACCATCATTGTAGTCATCATCGTCATCCATCCATCCATTTTCTTCACTTGCTTATTTCTATTTATGGCTTCTGGGATTTGGTCCAGAGATGTGTAGGGGTGTTGCATTTATCAAGTAGCAACAACTGAGCTGATGACATTACATACATCGCCAGCAGCTAAATGACTCAAGCTCTTACAGGAGGACAGTGTGGATGGAAAGTTAGAGAAAGGAGTTCAATAACCAAAGTTCAAGTATGCTCCCACACAGCAGATTACAGCATCTATTCCCAACAAGCACTGCGAGCTAGAAGGGGGCGTCCCCATTGCTATGTCTCAATGAAAGACATAATACAGCATTCAAAATATTCTTACTGTGTTCTTGTCAGCAATCCAAACTCGACCACTGAGTTGCATTTGGATTGCACCAGTGGATTTCACCTATCCACTTGTAGGATAGACGAAATCCCCTGGTTTCTCACCGAGTGGATTTAATCCATCCTCTTATCCACTTAGTGGATTTCACCTATGCACTTCTAGGATGGGTGAAATCCACTAACCACTTTCAGGGAGCAGCGTAGTTAGTTATGATATAGCCTAAATGCCATAGTTCTAGCTTTGAAAAATTTAAGCACCCAGAACGCACAAGTCAAGACCGCAATCCACTGTTTAGTACAAATTAGGCAGACACACCATTTTCTTTAGTTTATTAACTATTAGACTGGAGTTGCACAAGTAGATAATTGAAAACATATCTTTGTTAGAGACGGGCCTGGAACTGATCAAATTTAAACAGTTAATGGGAGGATGCAGTTATCCACTCTGGACTGAGCACATGACTAACAATGTTATGGTGAACTGTGGACAAAGTCTCCTTTGTTGACCATGTGTGAAAGAAAAGCACAGCAAATAAGGATCTAAAGAACTTAAAGCCAAGGCTGCTAGGAGGTTAACACAAGTGTTCAAAGTGAAGACTTTAATGATAAGAAAAGATGAGTAGAGAACTATAAAGCCAAAGGAGTTGTCAGATTATCTCTCTCACCTCAGTGAATCTATGTCTGTCTCAGTGTGAAAGACAGCTGCTCCTATGGGGAGAACCAGCAGGGAGATCGTGCACCTCCATTCTCCCTCTACACGCTACGCATTTCCTTCAGCCATCCATAAACCATCATTCCCACTCATACTCTTCATTTAACAACAGACTACAACTGCAGTCTTTTCCTTCACTAGACTCCAAAAAAGTTACACAGTCTAGCAGCAGCTAACCTTATATCAAAAGGATAATCACAGGAAAAGTCAATGTGTTCTTAGCCTAAAGCTTAAATAATTTGACTTTTGGGAAAAGCCAAAATGAAGCATCTGTTTTCCTGACTTTACCTCCTTAGCAGTGGAAAGAAAGAGTTGCAGATGGTTGTGGGAAGGAGGCTTACAGTAACAGAGATTACTGTAACTGGAAAAAGCAGATGAGCATTACATCAGCAAGTCCCATTTTGTTTAGTGCTGTGCAAACACAGCATTCTTTTAACATGCTGGGGGTTTTTTTGTGTGCAGTAACAAAGACATGTCAAGAACAGCATGCTAAGGATGGATTGTGAGCAAATTATGACAAAGCAGTATCTGCTGTCTGTCTTTATTAAGGGGTTTGAACTATAGGCAGTGACACAAGCTGGACAATGGGATGCAAGGTCATATGACCACGCTGGTGGGTCAATGTGGCTTACATGCATCATTGAACAAAGCCAAGTCACATTGCATTTTGGCATTCAGCCATCTGGAGGTGACCCCTTGCGTATCGCAGAAGACCTCTTTGGCACAAGATGTGACGTGTCTTATCCCATCGCAATGCTGATGCAGATCATATCCAGGGTGACATCAGTTGAGCTTCGCCTGTCTTCATGAAACCTCCTTACACTCTGCTACTGTCTGCAAATCACTGACACCCACAAACAAATGCTCTATTGCCCCCTTGTGCTTCCTTGTCTTTATCTCTAGCTTTTGCGTAGCAGTCAAACAAAAAACATATGATGACACAGAATAAATACAATTTAGCCAACAGAAAAAGCGTCCCCACGTTGAGCAGCATCTGACTAATCATATACATGTAGTCCTGTAACTGCAATCCTGAAACGAAACCTATACCAACACCATTACTCAAGGGAAGTTAAAAAGCAATGTCAGTCACACTCACTGGGCATCTACATCGTACCACATACCACCATAGAAACATTTAGTGGCGAGTTGTACATTTGCATGCGGTTACACATCCCTCTGGGACAGCCCTTAATAGTTCAGAGAGACAGAGCACTACAACAGATACAGCATGACAAAATATAAAAGGCAGCACAGAGGAAGAAAAGAAGCAGTTATGCTCCTAAATACAAGTGCGTGAACAAGTATGACAGCACCAGTTAACTGAAGATGTGATCTGCATTTATTTGCTGCGGTATTACATTAAATGTCATGCATAAATGGCATGTATTTTAAGAGACGGATAGTTAGGCAAGATGAACGTGAGGTCGTATGCGCGTGCTGCAGAGAGTGGCAGGTAATAAGATGTGTATTTATGAGAAGCGAGCGTGTCAGTGACATCGTCATAACCTATTCATGAGACCCATGATGGAATCTCAGTTATCCGTCTCTCTTGTCTCATAGGTGAAAAGAGGTGAGAGTGGGAAGAATGGAAATGAAGAGGAAAGTCAGGACAGCAAGCAACAAAAAATAAATTAAAGGTAACAGAGACAAAGTGGAGAAAGAAAGATAGGGTTACTGGAGGGAGTAACATTTGATATAATACATAGTTGGAGACAAAAAAGAAAGACAGAAAAGGAACAGGGATAAAATAAGAGACACTGGGAAACATAATTTTGATAGGGAAAGAAAAACAAGGAAGCAGAAGAGTGGAGAAAAGAAAGAGAGCGATTACCGGGAGAGCAAGAAGAGTTTTTCAATAAACCTGTACATGTCGATTCGACCCAGTACATCTGCCACTTGTGCCCTGCGTTCTGAATACCAATGATTCAGACACACCATAAGTGGAATTCACAATGTATAAAGACAGCAAAGGTAACAGCATTAAGCATTCTACCAGAGCGCGGAGGAAAAGGAGGAGAAATGTAGCTACACATGGCGTTGTTTACAAATGAAGGCCAGAGTCAGTGCATCACACCATCACCTGTTCTTCCCTCCACCTATTTTTTTTTTCTTCAGACACATGAAAGGCATATGGCTCTAGGAAAGGAGACATAAAAGGAGAAATTCTGAAGTTTCACATTATATATTCATGTCCTTCATGTTTCATTCAGCAGTTCCCCCTCGACAACCTGTAATGTTTTTATTCATCGTGTCAGTCAGACTGTAAATATCTGCTGAAACCTGACTGCTTCACTGTTGTTTTACCTGTGCTGCTTCAAAGAAAAAAGAGGAGAGATATGTTTTGGACCCCTGGAGAATTTCTTGTCTCCACAGTGATGGCAGATGGCATTCCACTCTGCCTGGGTATGACGTCAGGAAGACACAAGGAGGGCCACAAAAATGCCAAGAACCCAGGGAAGTGTAGTTGAGGTTTACCACAGGGTACGGCCAAAAGCACCAAGCATCTTGAGCCTTGAACCCTGATCATGATTGTCAAGGATACATAATGTCTGCTTAGATGCTTATCCCAAAGTAATAGCTCTTTTTTGTTGTTGTTGTTGTTGTGTGGACACAGGTAAACTCTCTCTCTGTCACTTGGACAACTCTGTCACTTTATTTGCTTCCGTCCAGTCTGAAAATATGTCATTCAATGAAGCATTCAGATTTATTGGATACTACATCACCGACCCAGATCAGAGTACAATTATCTGGCCTTGCCATCTTTATCTTCACTCAGCTACACAGAATCCTGCATTTGATACCTCTGACGTGGTTAGCACAAAGCTGCAACACTGATTTCAAAAGAGACGACCTTTGTGGAACAGGAGGATGTAGTAAAGGAAAAAAAAAATAGTGCTACACTTAAGTATGATAACCCAGCTGAAAAAGGGGGTGTTTGAAAAACTGGCTGTCACTTTCAATACTTCCTCCAGTCTACTAGAGTCATTACAGGTTGTTAATGGCTGGAATAGTAATGGGATCATTGGTATGAAGAGGCCAGAACTTGTTAATGCATTAGTTACTTAAGTAGTAATTGTGGCGAGGTAGGGAATCCTATTGCAACACTGTCATATTAGTTAACTGCTTTCTAAAATTTCTATATGATAATATGGCACCAATACTCCAACTCCTAAAGGGCAAATTATCAGCCTCTGTGCCGAACTGTTCAATTGTATCTGCTTTTTGATGCATGTTGTTGTCTTATTGTAAGAACTTTCCTCATTTCCAGATTCTGTAAGAGTTGGTCCACTAACAGGCCTAAATCTGTTTGTGGTTTCCATCTTAACTCATTTTTATGTAAATGCGTCTCATCTCTTGTTGCATGTGTGCCATCTCTTTTGTTTTTGTCCTCCTGCTCAAGCAACAGCAGGCCTTGCAGAAACAGCAGTCCATCAACATAGAAACATCCTGGGAACTGTCGCAAGCATTACCCTCGTACCCTCGTAAGTCACTTTTCAGTTTTTTGACCAGCCTCAATGAGTCACAGTGACGCTGTAAACAAAACTCAGAACTTGCGCGTGCAAACCTCTAAGAGCTGGTCAGATTATGGCTGGCAGTGGGACAGACAGCGATGTTCTCTAATCAGTTCTCAGTTATTGTCCCTTAGGCAGTGAAGGATGGTTGTTAAAGGGCAACTTGCAGGTTAAATGAAAAAACTGTACGAATACTTGACCTTGTCGGAAGAAGTCTTTTAAAAACATATATTTAGAAATTACTATGTAAAACAGAATGTAAAAAAGAAATTTTAATGCAAATGCACCAATATTAAGCTAGGCTATGACAGCAGCCTCTTTCCCGTTAGCAACGTGTCATATGACGTAGGCAGAGGCGATCAATACGATCTCATGCTCGTTAACTTTAATAGTGGGTGGAGGGAGTTGGGAGAACAGTAGTGAGAAACAGAGAGATGGAGAAGTGAATATGGTGAATTATTGTGTTTGTGTTGATTGCACGAATTCCTGCCTGTCAGGATATCATGTCCATCATTTTCCGTCAAGGAAAAACAAGGTTTATGGACCCTGAGTCCGTTTTGTGCAGGTGTACAGAGCAGACTTCTGATACATCTGTCACCACACACTCGGCCGTTTGAGGCGCCCATTTCCCTCCAGAGAGTTACCTGGAGATTTGTTGGAGTCTCGGATGGGATTTAGGAGGGAGGACCATGTGAGGCTGATGACCGATGCTGTTAGAAATGCTTTTAACATGCAGGTTCTTAGCATTAGCTATGACGTGACAGCGCGTCCAAATCGCAATGACCGATTACGATGACATCACAGCAAAGATACTGCATCTCTGAGTCTCTGTTTCAACTTGTGTCGAAGTGCGGACTTCAAACTGCGTACCAGAAATTGAATAAATTGTGTTAATTGGCCAAGTAAAACCAGAGTTATGCTCAATAATTTCCACAATGCTTTTCCTGAATACTGTCATCATGAGGAAGAAAACAAAGTCATCGTAGTGGCAGCAGCAACAAGAATACTGAATCATTTTGAAAGTTGAGAGAGTTGTGATATTTGCCGTGTTTGGACTGTATAGCTGGTGTGTAGTGCAGTTGTTTTCTGTTTGTTTTTTTTGTTTTGTGTGTGATAAAATTGAGGCGAACTCTAAATGTGAAGCTCGGACTGCAGCTCGTTGTTTAGCCGTAAGGAGCTGAGGGACTGGTGGAGCCAGAGAACGAGGACTTTGATTATGTAGTGGATGGTCCAGGTTTTGGATCATCCACTTCATCTTCTCTCTCCTCTGTTTCTTTAGGGATAGTAGCTGACCGTTATTATATTCAGTCATTGACTGAGGCTCACACTCCCTCGTGTGTCGTCACTTCCGGTCGGTGCTTCATAAATGCGGAAGTTATTTATAACAAAATACTGTTTACCAGCATAGTTTTATATTTCTCAGATTCTGAAAACCTAATTGTTTTATCATTAATGTAGACTGCGCTGTATAGGGATGTCCAACCTGCAAGTTGCTCTTTAAAATTACAATTCTTTCTTAAAAAATAAAACAAATGACTTTTTGTAACATGTTGATTGGCAGATTTTGTTTAAATTAAACGTTTTATCCTGAAATCACACGTTTCTGTTATAAAAAACACTATATTTGGCAAAAGATCAACTTTCTGCTGTAAAATCTTTTGCAAATGTTGATAAAATTATAACATTTTGACATAAAGCAGTTGCTCGTGGGTGCTCCTCACCTCCGTTTTTCCACTTTTTAATGTCAGCACCGAGTCAAACAGGCAGTCGTGTTGAAATCTCGTCTCTTCACGCTCTTGCGGGTCCGATAAAATGAACTGGCGGGCTGAGTTTTACACGTGCGCTACTTTATGGAATGAATTATAGGGACGTTAACAGACCTGGAGACCAGCCATGGTTTGTTTTGGCTGGAAAACACCATCTCTGACTGTCACAGATGAACTAATGGTTCTGGTCAGCGCGTTCTTCACCAGAACCATTCCTGTGGATTTTCTATCAGTGATGGAACCCTGATAAAGATTCAGCCATGTGAGGAAAACAAGGTAAATAGTGCACGTAGCACAAACTTGCAGGCAGAACCTGACACATGAAAATGATTTATTCAGAATGAGAAATTATTTGTCAACACTTTTCCACTCAATTCGATTCACCGCCATTGCAGACCAAACACATTTAATGTCATGGCTGGGTTTCAGTAATGAATAAATAAGTGGTAGAGTATTGATTATGAAGACAGTTGTGGTATTTCTCAGCCAAATGAAACTGTACAACCATGTCATATTCATCAGCGGTTTCTGGTTATTTTCAATTGCAATTTTACTGTTTTATTCTTAAAATTTTTCCAACAGTGCAACATGCCACATCACGGTTTATGATTTCTTTCATCTTGAGCTCATGTTTTCTTTTGTTTTTTCTGTGAAGTCTTTCTCTGTTTGCTCTGTTCTTCCTCCCTGCCATCAGGTTTTCTTCATCCTTTCATTAACGCCACACATTTTTTTTTAAATATCATATGTCTCTAAAGTGTTGTACAAATGTGTATAGACAGTTCTGATGTTTTATCACATTTCTGATGACCATATTTATTTTTCAAACGTCTTTATTAAGATACAAACAGTGATAATATTACAAGTAGAAGTTTGCCAATCATTGTTAATGCCTGCCAAGCTTTGGATGACACAACACATATACAGCAGAGCCAAGTATGGTAGAAGCAAGCAATTATTTTAGTTAGGATTCAATTCTACAGATTTAGAAAAGGTTCCTTTATTTCCTGCTTGTAGAGAGACTGAAAAAAAAAATCTGATTTGCATCATCTGTACAATGCATGTTATTCATTAGTGCATGCTGGTTCAGGGCTCATTGTTTTTGCAGACAATTCCTCCTTGAACACTTGATACATGAGTTACAACAAAACTGTGATACCCTGGAGGGGGCAGCAGCTACCCAATTAAATGCTGGTTCATTTAATTAAACTAAGCACAGAAAGTAAAGAAATTGGTTTGTGATAGATTATTTCTTGTTTCAAACAATGCTTCTTAGCAGTAGATCTTAGACTGTTGGAAATCTCATTATTTCCCTTATAAATGGTGCCAAATTTGTCAGGAACATGCATTTGTGGGATGAGCAGCTTAGCTGAGGATGTGGGTTGTGCCCAGGAAAGATTTGACAGATTTTCTCTGCCAGTTCTCTGCTGCTGCGTAGCCTAGTGGTCAAAGCAGGCAGCACATGCACAGAGGCCAGTCCTCCTGCAGCCGCAAGCTTGACTCCCGGCTCGCAACCCTTTGCTGCATGTCCGTCCCCATTCTCTCCTGGCACCTTCTCCTCATGCTGGTCACCAGTCTGGTCACATGACATTATGTTCTTCAACCAGCATTTGTTGTAAGTTGCCCAACAAGGTTGTATTGGTGCTCTGGCATGAACAGCACAGCGTGGATGTCATTAGATGCCCCAAAGCTCCCCAAAATTATTGGTTGTCACGGCAACAACGTCACAGAAACGATAACAGTTCGGCTCTAACTTCTCTTTCCACCAGACCGCCACTATCGAGCCCTGCGTCACTCAAGAAAAAAAAAGAAAAACAAAACTCCCGTCATTCACACACATGTCCCGTGTCCTTGCCTTCCTCATCCAATCACACACCTGTCTTAGTCCTAATATGCATTCAGTCAATCTCATACAGTCTGACACCACAGAACATTTTAATAATAGTTTAAAAACATTCCCTGAATAAGGCTCCACTATTAATCCACCTGCGCTGTTGTTTTTTTTCTGTTTCTGTTGATTCAGCAGTTTACTTGATCAATGAGAGAATATTCAGACTGTTGAAACACAAAGTTATTGTTTTGATTCAAATGTTGAATCTTGATTTATTTATCAGTGTTTAATTGAGTATTTAATTAGTTGAGTGTCACCACTGCTTAGCACAAAGACATGTTGTGTTTCAATTAAAACTAAATCAGAATAATAAAATTAATAAATGCAATTAAAGTAAAATGCACATCTAAAGTCATTGCTGGTGATAAACTCTGTGACATTAATTTCAGTATCTCAAACATAGAAGTGGGTTTAAAACAGGCTGATGCATATTTGGACCAGTTAAATGAAGATTTAAATCGTCTTTGAATCAAACATTTACTTACAGGTAAAAATAGGTCTCCAACAACCTGCTGAAATGCACCAGAATGCAGGAAATTGATCTACTTTTTTTTTTAAATATCCTGTTACACAGTGGGGCAAAAAAGTATTTAGTAAGTCATCAGTTATGCCAGTTCTCCCACTTAAAAAGATGAGAGAGGCCTGTAATTTCCATCATAGGTACACTTCAACTTTGAGAGACAAAATGAGAAAAAAAATCTAGAAAAATCACATTGTCTGATTTTTAAAGAATTTATTTGCAAATCATGGTGGAAAATAAATATTTGGTCACCTATGAAAGTTCATTTCAGTACTTTGTTCTATAGCCTTTGTTGGCAATGACAGAGGTCAAATGTTTTCTGGAAGTCTTCACAAGGTTTTCACCACTGTTGCTGATATCTTG
>JBAMYA010000017.1:5539008-5557810 GCA_037176975.1 Arrhamphus sclerolepis
TACATAGAAAGGTCCTGCTTATTTTAGGTCGCATGTGTGACACACTACAAGCCTAAAGCTGTTCTAGCACTTCTGAATTCTCCACAGGAAGGAGTGTGAGCGTGATTACTTGTTTGTCACGGTGTGGTCCTGTGATGGACTGGTGACCTGTCCATGGTAAACACAGCCTTTCATTCAATAACGAGGACGAATATAAATCAGTTTTAACCTGCAATATTGGTGAACATGTAATGTCCTAGTTGAGATCTGTGCTCATAGTTTAGTTACATGGTGAGTGTCTGTTCTTTTCTCTGCCATTTTATTTACTGTTATTGAAAAAAAAGAGCTAATTTTGAATTGTGGTTTGGTTACTGACTGAATCCTGGCTGCAGCTAAGCTGAATGAACAAAACATGTCTGCTTTAGTCAGCACTGCTTCTAGAGTTCTTCCCAGTCACGCACCAACAACCCCTGACTAAAACAAACAGACTCCAGCCGTTGTCTTCTCCCCTGCCATACATGGAAATACACAAAACCCTGATTGCAGAAGGAGGAGAAAAAGGCATGAGGGCAAATTAGAAGACTTGGCAGTTGGTTTTTACCAAACCATGAGTTGAATATTTTTGCTTGCCTGGACACATTCCTCAGCAGTCCCACACTATTATTATTAGATGTGTGTAAGAGTGTGTGTGTGTGTGTGTGTGTGTGTGTGAGAAAGAGAAAGTCTTATGTGCAGGATGACAAGTATGACAAAATTGTAGAGATGGGGCAAATAAAAGTGTATAAAAGCTGTGCCTCTCACTTTTCTTGCTCTATTTAGTATATTAAAATAGATAGAAATTGGTTAAATGAAATACGGCAATGACTGAATTTCCATTCATGGATTAATTATTTTTATTTATACTTTTTTTTATTTATACAAAAATACTTTTGTACTAGTATCAGCTGAGGACCTGTGGCAGTATGCAATAACTGTGTGTGACATTAACCAAGTGCAAATGTGCCATGTCTGCGATTTCTAAAGTTAAAATTCCACCATGAATTACCACAGAGGCATCTGATCATTTTAATCCAATGCGAACAAATATCTCTCACTCAGTGATTTGTGATTGTGGGCAGGAATCTCATTTAAAATTTAAAAAAATACATTCAGCCACCTTTTCTGCCTCATTCCCTGCATAATTATCAGTTCATTAAATGTTTATCGTTTAACAAGATGCAAGGTGTTGACGACACATTTGGTAACTCATTTCTTTTATTCCATCTAAATGTGCTGAAAGAAACAGACATCAGGGTGTAATTTGGAAATAACTCAAGGTTCCCAGGTAGTACTAGTCCAGGTAGTGCTAGTCCAGGTAGTACTAGTCCAGGTAGTGCTAGTCCAGGTAGTGCTAGTCCAGGTAGTGCTCGTCCAGGTAGTACTAGTCCAGGTAGTACTAGTCCAGGTAGTGCTAGTCCAGGTAGTGCTAGTCCAGGTAGTGCTAGTCCAGGTAGTACTAGTCCAGGTAGTACTAGTCCAGGTAGTGCTAGTCCAGGTAGTGCTAGTCCAGGTAGTACTATTCCAGGTAATGCTAGTCCAGGTAGTGCTAGTCCAGGTAGTACTAGTCCAGGTAGTGCTAGTCCAGGTAGTACTATTCCAGGTAATGCTAGTCCAGGTAGTACTAGTCCAGGTAGTACTAGTCCAGGTAGTGCTAGTCCAGGTAGTACTAGTCCCATGAGAACAGGGCATCTCATGATGCTGTTATGCAAATGTCACATTTCTGCGCTGGTGGGAGCTTGGAAAACAACATACGAACTTTGCTCTCCTTTGCCTCAAACTTCATCTCATTATCATTTGTTCATGAAATTGTCGTCTTCCACTGCACGACAACTTAAATTAAACATACAGTCTCTCTGGTGCTACATTACTTCTGCACACCTGACGTCCTGCGTTTGACATGACTGTCTTTCTGCAGGTCACTTTGAAGCAGTTACCAGGTCACAGTGGCGCCGGATATAGGTCACATTAACCCTCACACTGGAGTCTGGTGTAGGTCACATTTAAAATATAATCTGAAGAGAGAGCGATTTGGGCCTTTTTGCTCAAGCTGCTGCCCCCATGACCCAAACTCTGACAATGTAATAACAGCCAAAGTCAATTGATGGAGGGAAATCATTATAAGATGAAAGATGGATGCCCATTACTGAATATTACATGCACGGCTCCACAGTTATCTCTGGTGGGATATTCAGAATTCTGCACATAAATTTTATTTCAAAAGGAACTGGGGGCTCAGTTTGAAATTACTAGGTGTGACTTATTTTTGTGATTAAATATTGTTTGAATCTCGTTAAATACAAGCCCAGCAACATGCTATAGCCCCAAGACAGCTAGTAAGGCCAGTATGGCACCATCCAAAACACATAAATAAACAGAACCTTGCCAATCAGCAATTAATCTTACTAATTAAAAATTTGAATAAATGATAGTGTTGTTTTAGAGGCTGATTTCTAATTTTCCACGCTTTTAGTAGCCCATTTACACTGAGGCAGACAAAGAAACTTTCCCCACATTTCCATTTTTTTTTTTAGTTTATTAAGGACCATTTGTACCTGAGGTGAAAGAGGGAGAAAAAAAAAAAACATTTTGCCAAAAAATAATCTAGTATTCAAGTATGCAGTCGATTTCAAACCAGAAATTGACAACATACAACATATTTCAGAAAAGAAACAATGGACTGAGATAAATAATTCTGTATTACCTCAGAATCACTCGGATAGAGCGTGTGCTTAGCTGAGGCAGGACACATGTTTACCACATTAAAGCATGTCTATGCAAAATAGGCTACAGTCACAAATCAATTTCACCCCCCTGGAATCACCAACTCAAGCTAATATTGTCTGGGCTCCAGGTATTTGAATCCATTTTAATAAAAGCAATGTGACCTTGGATTTAAATGAAGCAGATTATTCTTTAGAGAAAATTAGAGTAAGAATGTGATTGCCACAGTACGAACATACAGCCAGATAAACAGAGACAGAGACTTGCTCTGAGGCTGCTGTCGCTTCTGCGTCTGCTCTGTTATTTAGCATTCACAGACAAATGGTCTCCTGGTGCTGTAGCACTTTAATGAGCCTTGGGGGGTCTGCAGGAAGCACATTTATCAGGATAGTTTTATTTCAGTTCGCAGCTAAGGCCAGATGAACACACATGCGCAGACAAAGACACAGAAGGGTCTAAAAAGAAAGTCAAAACAAAAAAACACAGAGTCTGGGAAAACTGCAATGCCTTCCAGCAGTGGCCAAAAGATACGCAGCTAGCTAAAAATTACCACAGAAAACAAAAATAGAGCTACACTAAAGATACTACTCATGTGGGAAAAAATGTTTGAAATAATATAGTGGCAGAAGGAGAAATTCACAAAGACGGGGCATTGTAATGGGACAAAAATACACACCCCTGTCTTTTAGGTTCTGGGAATAAATATATCAACCTGTCATGGAGGTGAGGTGATGTGTGCAGAGGGTCAAAAGACAAAACTAACCCCAGCGACCACCAGTTTGCCACACTGCAGTCTCACAAGCCATGTAGGCATGTACAATGTCATATGACCAAACTTAAAAGGAGTTTATTGGATCTGGCTGTAGGATTACTGAATAAACAACAACAATATTTCATGCATTTCATATAAGCTGGCTCTGTTATGGGGACCTATTTAAGAAGCTTAAATCTGGATTTGGCATTTTGTCAGAGTTTACAGATAAAGCCACAGCTGTCTGTAAGAGAGTCCGTTACTTTTGAACGTTTGGAAAAAAAAAACTCCTCCAAATGTGTGTAAAAGTGTGCCAATGTTCACGTGGCCACACAAACGCACCACATCAGATCTGTAAATTAGTCATCGAGCAGACATTCATTCCCATATTATTCAGCCATCATTTCCTGTCTTGTAACAGACAGCACACCAGCAACTCCTGTGACATGTGTGTGTGATCTTTTTATTAGCTAGATTAATTAGCCCTAACATTTGTTCCATTTTGCCAGTGGGGTTTGGCGGGGGGGGACGACATGACGCAAATTGTGAGAAAGGAGGGCTGCCGAAATCTTCTCAATGTGACCTGACAGCTTCCACCTCAACATATGGCATCTTGTTCTCTTTGAGCATAATGTCGTTAGTTTAAACTGAAAGACTGGCAGATTGTGCATGGCAATACGATGAGATTCCACATGAAGTAATTAAGATCCCAGTGGTGGTTTGTCTTCATTCAAATTACCTGTCCGCTGCGATTTCTCACAGTGGGAGGTTTGGCTCGAGCTTGGCCGCTGTTTCACCTCTATTATCTCATCAAGCAAATCAATTCAGCACCGGAGATGTACGTCTGTTTGCACACATTCCGACTATGTATTTCAGCTTGAATCCAACTTTTCAGACTTTTTGAAATATATCAGTTTCATTTAGGCTTCTCTTACTTTTTAACATTTTAAAATCAAATGTCTTATACTGTTTAATATTCTAAAAATATGTTTTAGAGGTATCAAAATGTGTGTAATAAATAATTTTCCAAAAATCCTCTTGTAGCAGTTAAATACAAGTAATTGTTAATTCATTCCTCATCATCATTATTCTCTTCTTTTCTTAAACACCTGTGTTTTTACTTGTTTGCCAAAGGATAAGTCTTAAGAAATGGAACGGTAGTCAAATTTTCCCAGTTCTGCTTCACTGACTTACTACAGAAAACCCTTATTTTGTCCCAACTTGAGCAGCACTCACTCTTCAAATGAGCTGACAAACCCTTTGAACACAAAACTGTGTGGTCTGGAGCAATAAAAAGGCCATAAAATGAAATCTTTTTCACATGTCTGCACAATGCTACGGCTGACCGGACCCCAGAGAAACAGAGCTGTTGGTCTGTTTGAGGCTTGACTAAGCTGAAGAAACATAGGCAGGAGAATTGCAATCTTTCGCCTGGCTAAAGCATGCAGCCATGTGTGACTGCAGCTCATCACGTTCAACAAAATCACCTTCTCCAACAGTGAAAAAGATAGCAGCATCAGAAACTCCTACCATCTTTGAAAGAAACATGCCAAAAGCAAGAGGTTGAACTGCAAGAAATTTTGACTTTAGATTTATGGGCACTTTGGTGGAGGTTAGAATTGTTATTGATAAAAAAATATTTCCTGTGAAAGGAATAGCCAACATTTTGGGAACTAGCTTATTTATCGTCTCTCTTAAACGTCTTTGGTGGTTCTATGTTGAAACTATGCACGTACTCCATGTATAGTACCTCGCTGTTGTTGCTTGTCCGTTGTTGTTTATTTCCCTCTGTAATTACACAACCAATCGCGAGGTGCCTGTGCAGGTCATTTTCTGCAGCACTGTAGCTTGCAGTGCTGAACTTCCTTCCTTGTGTATCTCAAGATAGCAGAGAAAATAAAGCATGTAACAGTAAGGTTGCGGTAATCTATCCTTTTACCTTGTTGGAAAAGATTTAAAAAAAAAAAAAAAAGCAATGCTACCGTACCAGTCACATTGTTGGTCTGCATTGATCCAGCATGTACACAATGCACGTAAAAGAGGTGAGATCAGGTTATGCCGTATGTATGCATAGGATTCTCTACTTGTGTATATAGTCAGTTCAATGTTGAATCGTAAAAACCAAGCTTTCTCTGTACATTTGATTAACTAGTCAGACAAGTCCTTAGCCTAGCTCAGGGTGAGCAAGTCCTCGAGGGTGGCTGCTCTGCATGCCTTATACGTTTCCCTGCCACAACACACGTGTTTCAAATGAATGGATCACCATCAGCAAGTCATCAAGGTCTGCACAAGTCCATTAACCACCAATGTATTTGAATCAGATGGGCTGCAGCAGAGTAACATCTAATGCTGGGTTCACACTGTACTTCTTTTTTTTTTTACAGTCTTATATTAATTTAATTCATATTGCGCGATATAAAATCCATCCATCCATTATCTATACCCGCTATGTCCTGTGCAGGGTCACGGGGGTCTGCTGGAGCCTATCCCGAAAGGCAGGGGTACACCCTGGACAGGTCGCCGGTCCATCGCAGGGCGCGATATAAAATCAGTAAATTAATTTAAAGTGTGTGCTTTGAAAAGAAAAATATAATCAAGAAAAAGAAGTGTCATTGTTTATTTGAGTTGCACATTTTTCTTTCAATTTCTCCGTTGAATTTGACGCTATTATTGCTAGGCTACTGTGCTTTGTAGACATGCTGATATTTACATTTTTTTCATGGTGCATTCCGATTGGTTGCTTAGCTGACAGACATTGTTGAGACAGCGAAAGGCGGTCACTCCAATTTTCTGACACTGCTTGATATCTATGACAGTCCTTGTTTGGCCACAATATGGTTCTATCTTTTCATCTTTGCTCCTGTCTCATTATGAGATCCAAGACCACAGTTTGTGAACCATGATGGATGATTCTTCCCACGATGACCCATCTAAAACAGACAAAACCGTTAGATGTGAAGGACAGCCACCCTCTAGGACTGGATTTGCCCAACCCTGGGCTGCCTCATCCTGGTGGGCAGGTGAAGGATTGCTGCGCAATCCTAAATGACGACATAAACATCTGCTGTAAATAAGTAAAAAATAAGTGTTTTTATTCACGTCTTGTGACTTGTGTATTTACCTTATGCAAAAAAAGCTACGTAAAATGAGATGTAAAATTAATCTTGTGAATGTGCATCTTATTGGCGCATCTGTTAATGGCTGTTGTAACAACCAGTTACTAGCCATCAGTCAGTAGCTAACATGATTGCCAACAGGCTGTCTGTGTGAGCCCAGTCATAAGATGACAACAGTTACTTTGGGCCAAACAATCCAGAGCCATACCATTTCGTGCCAGAATACACAGAGGAACGACAGGAAACAGATTATAAACTATGTTCTGGCCAGCTGATAGACTTCACTGACTTTTCAAACTCTGATTGCACGTTACCTAGCAACAGTGCTGCAGCAGACAATGGTCTCAGGTAGTGGTGATTTGCCAAAAAAAGAAATTCCTTACAGATAGCTCTTTAATGCTTCTGATTTTACATAGTTGTTTCTACTCAAGGTACAAGTCACTTCATGTAAATAAGAACATTTGGAGTTATTTAGAAGTTTATTTTGTTGCTTAAGCTAGGTGTAGTAATCCACTTCCAGTAGCTATACTAAGCTAGGCTTGCAGGGGCTTTGTCAAACTGGGTTTTGGCAAAGCTTCCCACCTCAGTGGAAGTTCTGAATTGTTTCTTCAAAACCAGCAGATTTTGTATCTTCCAAAATATGTAGAGAGGGTATATGTGTTGACAGCTGTATATACCCTCTTATTAAACTCTGGAGCTGACATCAAAAAAGCTAATTGATGTTGGTGTATCCTTTTAAAATAAACTGACTTTCTTAAATAAGATACTTATTAAAACATGTATATTATAGAATAATGTTGCTGGGATCGACCATAAGATCTGATCCAAGATGGACTGACAGGCCCCATCCGTCCATGTGACCAGAGCTACAACGTTAAGGTTTACAACTCTGCATCTTCTCACCACTCAGTGATGACAAACTGACATCGAGTCTGGAGGCAGCTTCTTGGCACAGCAAGCTGAGCTTCTGCCAAACAGTCAAGCTGCCATCAGACTGCCAGCTGGATTAGAGGGTTAACCAATTAGCAGTTAGAGGACGGGTCAGCCTGCAGAGTCAATCCCAATCTGCAGATGAGCCGGCTGAGAAGCCACTAATCCACCAGCAGGTCGCAACCTTTAAGACTTCAGAGGCTGTGGTTGTGACAGTGAGGAAGCAAAGGCGGAGGGAGTTACAGTTTAAAAGTGTAACACTGATATTTCAATTTTTCTGTACAAGAAAGACAATAAAATACATATTTAAATACTGCTGAAGTCTCTCATTGATTAACACGGCTGCAAATTTCCTGCAATAAACAAGGAAGATGAAAAATGGTGAAAGATTAAAAAAACTGAAGAACAAAAATGGTGAAATGTGAAAAAGTGAAATTTCTGAAACAAAGGAAACATATGAACAGTTATGTGCTTTAATTGTCAGTTACATTACAGTGTCAAGCTGCTGGGAGTTGTTTTCTTCTCCTTTTGAGCACTAAATTCTGAATAATTTCATTGGCTCCAGCAACATTTGCAACTCATGACTTACAAACACAAACAAGCACACACACTGTTGGCAATCATTCCCTTTTTCAAACATGCATGAAAGCCAAGTCAGTGACTCACCCTGTTTACAGAATTATTATGTGTGAATATTCAGGACTGAAGTATGAGTATTAGTGCCTGGGTGCTGGGCAGAGCCATTTGTAATTTCATTTTTTCTTTCACTCAACATTCTCCAAGGGCTTCTTAGGCAATCTTTTTGTGGAGCCATATTTGCAAATGTGACAGCCCTATCTATAATATGACCTTTTCCTAATGTAATGAAAATGAAATAAACATTGTTTGAAAAACTTTCTTATCTTTTAATTCACGTTTGCCCTCTATCTTTACATGCCCCCCACCCAGTCCTATTCACCAGTAAACTGAGTCACAGAACTCATCTCACGAGAGAGAAATAAATTCTCAGCTTATCAGTGAAACGGGATGCAAGTCAGAGTCAAACAGAGCATGCAAAAAGGTAGATAAAGTACAAACTCTGAATTGAAAATTTATCATCTGGATATATGTAAAATTTCAGCAGTGGAAGAGCAACTGAGGAATCTGAAGTATAAGCTGTGATTAATGATAATTTAAATTATGTTGGCAACTGATCTAGACACTCAAAAAGAAAAATTGCAGAATGGTGAACGATTTACAGCTCTAACAGCTACATTTTGGCTTATGCAAAATGTTATTGCATAAGCTAAAACACAACTCAGAAGTGGGACAGCTCTGCAACACAACTACATGGCCGTCGACAGGTCCATAAATCCTGCTTCTATCTGTATCACACTAAAAGTGTCATCCAAATGCCTAAGCTCCCGGTGCTAATGGTACGCACTCAGCTGTCAGATTAAGGCTCATTTGCTCGCAGCGGGGTCTTCAATTACCAATGATTAAAACCCTCCTTTGGCATTACATTTTTACAAAAAACAGGATGTGCCCAGGTTAAGAAGTTTAGGGAAACATTCAGCCTGTCGGTAAAGATCCAAGCAGGTGGCTGTTTCACGTCACCTGTGGTTCAATGGCAACTACCGCTGATACACAAACAAATCTATAGCTATTATACACAGACAGCAGGCTTTCACTTAATGGAAAAGGTGCAACATAGTGAGAAATGCTACTGCGGATGTGATTTTTAAATTCTCCATTACATGTCAAAGATTTGTTAAAGAAGTTTCATCCGATCATCCATCGCAAAGAAAGCAATGGGAAGTGGAAATGTACTATTTTTGTTATGCTAATGACTTTTGGCAACTATTGTTGTTTATTCTGGACTTGACAGACAATTCACATGGGATTTTTTTTTCTTTTAATATCAAGCAGTCTAAATTTAACTCAGAACATCTCTAATAAGCTGTAAACAGTCAATCTGACGCAGTCTAGATGTAGATAGATAAACCAGGACACAGATGCTCTGTCAGAGAAGGGAACACCGTTCTGATTTAATTTTTTCATTTACTGAAAAACACAGATCCAGTCATCTGCTGAGAAGCTCGTTTCTCTGCCACGGTGCTTGTAGAGTTCTACCTTTCACTGTCATGGTCTGGGGATTCTGTTTGTCCTGCTGTTGTGTATGGGCTTTTGGTTCTCCTGATCTGCTTTTGTATATCTGTTCTTGATCTGTCTGGTGAAGCATTTGTTCTTTAATTTCCTGTTTTACTATGAAAGTGTCATGATCGTGTGTGATGATTTGTTATTTAACTTCCTTTTTTTTTCTCCCCTTCCCCTGAAACATCCAGAATTAGGAAAAATTACAGCTCCTAGAATGAGTTTCTGCAGCACTTCCTTCTTGGGCTTGTTCTTTGAAACATATTTGATTGTGGATAGAAAGCTTGGAAGGGTCCTTGTTACTTTTGTACCACCAGTTTCAACTGTCAAAGCTCTTTAAAATCTGATACACACCGTCTCTATGAAACCTTGTAATGACAAAAATTGAAAAATAAAACATGAAATGAAATAAAATTAAAGACTAAAATACCATGCTGGAAACAAGAAATGGGATGAGAGTGATAACAGTCACCACAGAAAAGCTTCAGCAAATGTAAAACGTCGACTGCTCGTTTTTAGCTAAATGTTTGGAATTCATCCCTGACAGTTTCTTTTCTCTGAATCAAAACGATCTGAAGTGGAATATTCTTAAACCCACCCACCATCTCATCTCATTTTTCTCACTTTGGCATGCCTCATGAAGATGCAGTCACACACAACAAACTCAAGACAGCATTCATTCCCCAACCTCATCTCAGCTCCGTCAGCTCATGTGCCTACATGAGATGAACCAATGAGCAAGAAAAACTGAGTAAACGGTTGGATGAAGACCAAACTTCTCTTAATCAGATATTTGTAAATTTGTCCAGCAGAGACACTGCTGTGTTCAGGTGTTCAGTCCTGCATTTACTTGTACTACATGTACGAGCATTTCAAGTCATCCACATAGAAAGTGCATTTGGGTTGATCTCTCTCAGTATGATGTATGATTTTATAGTTTGCAGTCTAATAGATGGGAATCATATCTTGAACATGTCCCACCCACATGGCCTTTTATTTGCAGGGAAGACAGGTTGTCATTTGGCACATAGAGTCTTCAATTTCATGTATTCTGTGCACACACGGAACTACACATCTGAAATGAGAACTGCTGGAGGTGACATAAGGTCTGGCCTGCAGTCGCTCAGTTGCTGTTCAGACAGAGCTGTGTCCCAGCAGAGAGGGATAGGCTACTGTTGGCTAGTAGTCTGGTTAGTCAACCTAGAGGTTGTTTGAGGAAATGTAAGTCTTTTTTTTTATTATCATTTCCATGTTGACAGATTAGCACGGCAGATGCTGCTGTGGCAACAAAGCAACAAATCCTGGTTTTTCCTCCACCACCATGTGTGATGAGCCAAATCTGACGACGTGCACTTTGATCTCGTCTGTCCAAAGGACATTGTTCCAGAAGACGTGTGGTTTCTGCAGATGCAACTTCACAAACATAAGCAGCGCTTCTTTGTTCTTGTGAGGGAGAAAATATTTTTGTCATGAAAGAATTCCACATAAGTTATACTTGCGGAGACTTTGTACAGTTCTAATTGTACTGTCATAAACTTTTAACATGCTAAGTTCTTGGACTCGATGTTCTCTGTGAGTCCCTGAGTCCATGACCTGATTTTAAGATGTGGTAAGAAAAAAAAATTATTGTTATGTCTAACATGTAAAACTTTAGAAATGATAGAGGTTATATTTTCTTTTTCATATGACTGTACGATCTGCGATGCAGCAATGCTTCACCATTTATCTATGTATGACACTGTAGGAGAGGATTTAAGTGGGGATGAATTATCATAGCCATGGGTGCAGTGAGGAGAAAAATGGGATGTGTGTGTGTGTGGCACACACATAGGTATTCTCTCACACACAGTTCTCTGAAATAGGTCCACTGAGCTTGGCTGCTTGAGTTAAGCTCCTTTTAAGTCTTTGCTATAACTTCAGTAGATCTGCAGGTGACCCAGAGCACCCTCCACAGATGCAGGTTAAAGATTGGTGCTCCAACTCACTAGACAGCTCACTACTCAGTACCTGAATATTGCCAGGTAAATCATCTGCGATTTGACTTGTAAATAAGATTTCCATTCCCTTTAAACGAAGATAAACGATGTAAGGTATTAAGGCAAAATCAGTCTCATAAATCAACATTAAATAGAGTTTGCTGTTACTTGTCCTTCTCTGAGTGTCTGTGCATCTGTGCATAATTCTATACTAGCGCCCTGGTATGCCAGGGTTTCCACATCAACCCACCCTTCTCCTCTCATGGCATGAGATGTTTTTCTAATTACTCTGAAAAATGACAGAGGGCGTCTCCATTGAAGTGTGTCGCTGACTGTGGCACCGCTGGCTGCCGGGACATACATCACTCTAATTGGCTCAAATGGCTCTAATATATGCCACCATGTTGCCTTCATGGATCAGCAGCGTCGCCTTCTGAAAATCAATACGGGAACATCGCACGCAGACAGGAGAGGGTTGCGTTCAATAAGCAGCCCAATGACTCTGGCATTTCCGTGTTAATCTTTTTGATATCCACGAGTGGAGAGAGCGGTAATTGGCAGTAATTGAAGGGGACGTAGAGGCCTCAAAGATAGGAAGGAGTGAAATATGTCCGGAAGCAGCTGACTTTTTACATAACTGTGTGTGTGTGCACCTGTGTGGGGGACAGTGGGCGGATTAATGTGTTTTCGGTGAAATACATTTGTAATTACAGATAGCTTGACATTTAAAGGGAGCTGGAAATATGAGAGAACAAAGAGGTGGGACGGTGATGCGGCAGGGCATTGATGCTTAATCATTAACATGTGGCTTCATTTTCCACTGTGTGGGCGATATGCTGACAACTGTGATTTCTGTTGAATTGGCAAATTACTTGCAATACTGAAGGTGAAAGTAGCGTGTAACTTAGGGAACGTTACAAACAGCATGCTTTTGTTAATTTACTGTGTGTTTTGTACTAAAATGTGCAGTCTGTGAATGGGTGCTGTTCCAATGTAAAAGTATTGTTCTGCTCTTAAGGGAAATGATTAGATTCACTTCAATTCTGAAATACTTTGAGCCCAACGGAAATTTAAGAACGAATGAGAAGAAAAAAATGAAAGAAATGATTATATTAGCATTACGTCTGCCTGTGCTCTATCCAAGTTACTGCCATTTTACCACCAAAATTTTTACTTTTTGTTGATTTATGTATAGCTGGGATTCACACCATATCCAGCTATCTGATTAGTCAGCTTATAATTTTACATATTTGCAGTCATTGCAGGAGACAACATAAGATGACTGGGACAGTTTTTCGTTGTTTTTTGTGCCACTAGTAGGGACAGAAGACCACGAAAAGCTAGATGATACTTCCTAAAGTAATCAAATATTCCTTCAATGGAAATTGCAACTGATATTTTAGCATGAAAAGAAACAACTTATGTGCTGTGCATATTTCTTCTCACTGTATTATAGTTTGTTTTTTTATTAAAAGAAAAACAAAAAAACAGAAAAACAAACAATATGCTATAATGTGGATTAGTGTGGATCGTTCCTAGTCAGGGACATTCAGTTGCATTGTGTAAAATGTCACCCTAAAAATAATATAATTTGATTCAGGGTCAAGATAATTTACTGAACCAAGATATCGAAGTAGAGAAGAAAAAGATAAGTCAAAACACCACATCTCAACATAATATGACACTTTTGCTAATCTCACAGACTAGCTGACTGAATGATCTTTAAAAGGAACATGAAAGCTATAATTCTAATATTAGACATTAAGATCTCGGTAAATGCTAGGTCTTCATTGATTTAAAAATGGTTTATGTACAGACTGCTCTCCTTAACGTGCTGCAGAGCATAAAACAGACCAAGCACTATTACTTCTGAGCTCAATTCAACAAGTTCATCTGGCTTTAATTAAATCATTAATTTTCAGTGGGCAACACACAAATACGGAGAACATCTCTATTTCTGATTATATAGTTCATGACACTGGTTCATTGTTACAACTCCTAGCGCACCCTGGTATCGTGTTAAATAATACATTTGGCACACAAGCGTACAGAAAATTGGTCCACTAAGCCCTTATCTGTCTCGTACATTCATCATGCATTTAAAAACTGGCAAAACTCCAGTCCTCCCTTCAATCCGCAGACTAACATGCTGCCTGATAACACAATTCCCAGCAGAATATCCCTGATAAAGCCCAACCGGGCGGTCGTCTCATCATTCCTTCAGCTGATATATTACATATATATAGTCTGACGTTAAATGGACAGAAGGAAAAGAACTATATTGTCCAACAGAAGACATAGATCAATGTCACCATGGTGGAAATGGAAGGAGGCCTTGTGGAAAAGACTTTTTGTAAGGAGATATTCTCCCATCCTCTTTCACACCATTTCTTCTGTTCCTTTCTTCCACTCTTAGCTTTGATAGAGCAGCTGGGAAAAAGATTTCAGCATGTGGTGATTTAGAGCCATAAAATAGTACAAGGAATGATAAACATGGGCTCAGTTGTGATGTACCACTGTTTTGCAAAAACCTCTGCTGCGCTGGGACTCTGACTGTGGCTAAAAAAAAAATAAATTGTGGGCTTGGGTTTTTGCGACCTTATCACACCATTACAGCTGCTGCTGCTCAGAGAAGCTCAGCTCTCTCCCTTCAGGTGTGTGCTGGTGCGTGTGTGTGTGCGTATAGAAGTGTTTGAGTGAGAAAGACAGAGAAAAGGGACGATGAAGAAAGGGCAAGCGAAGGATAGGGATGAGGAAGACAATAGCAGAGTGGCTCTGACATTCAGCGGATTCTGAGTGCAGCTACTCTGCTTTTAAACTGGGTTGCCATCTAATCTAATCATTTTCATTAATTCCCGCATTTTGTCCTCATATCCCAGTGTTTACGTTATCGTTTACTGAGCTTTTTCTCCTCTGGCCTATCTTGAAGAGGTTCACACATAGTTCAAGGATGTTTGAAGTTTGTTTTGGAGAAGTTCTGCACCATACATCTATAACATACATTAGAAACCAATTAAATAAAAATTAAAAAAAATAAAAAGTTGTGAATACTAATGCAAATAATATCAAAAATAATGTTATTTCAAACTGTTCAACAGGTAATTGTAATAATTATTTGGTACAAAAATAGTGCCTGAGCAGTTGTTCGAACACTGAAACACGTGTTCACACCTGCTGGTAAAGTGTGCACCCAAATGTACAACAGGATGTGAATAAGGGTGAATACAATACAAGGAAGTATCAAAGAGCCATCACCAAAGCTGGGGATATTAGTTTATTAGGATGCTTTTGTGATCAGACTAATGCCCCAGATCACCTTCAAACGTGTTCTCAGAGCTTGGATTCAAATTCATCCTGGAATGTGCTCAGACCTTGCATTAGCGTTGGCCACTTGTGATTGGATTTCTTTCTATGTAAGGTCTGACAAGCAAAGATGAGCAGAGGACTTCCACTTTTTCAACAAATGCACAGAAAATTAAGTTATATGTTAAAAAGAAAGTTGCTTTAAGAAAGACTGAAAGGGATTTGTCTCCTTCTTATAATTAAAAATCAGTAAACAAACCAAGGATGAATTTCAGCGTGTCTGGCCTGTAATCCATCAGTTGCAGATGCATACAGGTGCGTTTTAAGGCAGAATAGATAATGGGCCTCACTTGTGAAACGTGAGCACAACGGATCTGAGTGTAAACCATGAGAAGAGCGAAATCTACGCACTTTTGGGAATTCATGAAACTTTTCATTTAGAAAAAAACTAAAATCTCCTCCTGCCTCCGACCACATTCAGCGCTCGAGTCTTGGAATTTTCAGCGTTAATGCCTTAAATGGACTGTTCTCACAAAAGAGACTAAACCATCCGTTTGAAACATTTGAAATATAAAATGTTTATTTTAATAGATGAGCATTTAGCTTAGTTCAGCTTCAGATTGCGCTTTTGAAGTTTCATTGGGTTGATTAGACGGACTTGATATGCAGCGTCTCAGGACCTCATGGAAATGCACCAGTGACATTATGAAGCTGTGGTGGATTTCTGATATGATTTATGATTTGTAGAGCTAATACACCTGTCCAGTAATTGTCTGCAGCAGTTTTGCTTCTATAGAGAAACGTGTTCATTTTGGATTTTCTCTCTTTTTTTCATCCAAAATCATCAAAAACACTTCACCTCCTGAATACTTCATCAGACAGAAGATGCAGTATTTAATATGCTCATTAAATTCTGGTTGCACAGGGACGAGAAGAGCCATGGTCCATTTCGTTTTCTTTGTTTGTCTTGTTCGTCTTTTTCGTCCAAACATTTGAAAAGCAGAGCACTCGCCAGCGCTGCCTCCTCAGCTGGATTTATTAGATCACTTGTTTACCAAAAGGTTTTGAGATCACGTGATTCACGTGGTAGTCTGGCCTTTACAGCTCTTGATATGGTGGTACCTGGGTGCTGTTTATGCTAATTAATAAGCAATCCTAACCAAGGAGAAACTGGAATTTACCAACACGCAGCTTAGAGTTTTACGCGGCGTTCGTGAATGTGGGGCAGATATTTTTGTAAGAAGGTGATTTATGTGCTAATCTATTTCCAGATTTACAAAGATGTCATACATGAGGCCCAAGTCATGAAAACAATTCCTGTTGCAAAACTTTAGAAATGTTTATTGGTTGGGGGGAAAAAAAGCAGAAAACGACACCTGAAATGCTTCATTCTGATTCCCAGAATGTCTTTAAAAGTGTTAAGAGAAAACCTGCGTGAAGAAAAAGCGGTAATGGCTTCATTTTTATGTTATGCCTGAAATCTAGGAATGAACGTATTTTTACAAATGCAACGGAGTTGAATAGAATGACGATCCTCAGTACATAATTGAATACACTATAAGCACACAGCTGATAACGATTCAGTGGTTTTCAGGAGCCCCATTAAGCTCCTCTTAATAAAAGTCCCTTTCTACTAGTCATGTTGAACTCAGAGTTTGGAGTAAATAAACCAAGACCCAGGAGAGAACAAATGGCTGCAAATGTCAATACACAAAGCCACTGTACAAAAGCTGGAAGGTTAGAATTTGTTCAGGGAAAGCACATACATGTGGACATCTAGATGATTTATACATGATTAAACCAAGCACTCATGCCTGCTGCTATTTCAGAACCACAGAGAGCACCACCACGTCTACTTCAAAGACCCTCTTGACCTCAAGGAAAAATCTTAAGGGTTGATGATGACCATGCAACTAAATAAATCAGTTGTGACACAACTGGCCGTCAGGAACACTGTACACTGCACATATAATCTCCCAATCATTTTTGCCAAGTCAAATCTTTTTGAACTTAAAGTTTGACTGTACTCTTAATATCATATTGTCATCTCACTTCCAATCAATTTAAAAGTAGACTGAGGATTCACATACAAGACTTAAAATAAAATCTACACTATGTCAAACAATGTACACAGAAATCGTTTGGAGGGTAAATCCAAGAAACAATATGTCCAGTTAAGGCCCAGTTACCTTAATGTCCCAGGCATCGACCCGTCTCTGTAATAATACTTCCTGAGATACAGGTATCAGCTGTGCTGAACATAAATCTGATAGCGTTATCAATAATACGAACCATCCTGTTCCCTGAAATTCCGAGTCCATTTCCTAGAGGACATAATTCAGCTCGCCTGCCCATTTATCTTATCCCTATTTAACTCCTCTCAGTTGATGAGCTCCACTGAGCTGATCTATACTGGAAGGAGAATAGTGCATTATATACTGTCATGTATAAATTCTGAGCTTAGTTAGTTAGTTAGTTCTAACCAAGTCATGAAATTTTGAATTTGAAACAAATACAGTCACAGATGGTCCAAAGTATGTGATGTACTGTATTATACCTCCTTGAGATGCATTTAAGAAAACCTGTGGTAATTTAAGAGGACCTGTAGTAATATGTAATAACTGTAGACGCCGTCTGTGATTAATCCAGTGTGAATGCCACATCTGTGATTTGTAAATTAAAATTACCTACCCTGTTTCAGCCAACTGAGGTCATGGGATAATTTTAATCCCATGCAAGAAAATACCTCTGAAAATCTGTGGTTTTTGAATTCAAAGCATAAACAGTGATACAGTATAATACCTAATGGGTTGTCGTTTTGCTAGTTCTAAGACCTTGAGAGGTCCAGATTATTTTTTACCATACCTTGACATGTAAAACCTTAAAATCAAAAGAAAGATGCACTTTTGGCTTAAAAAGATGTGCCATTGTTTTATCATTTCTAGATGATTTCTAGACTGTTTGCAGTGCAGAAAATTCACATGTAACACTAATGTTCATTTGTAGGCTTGTGTACAAATGCACATGGACAACAGCTTTGTGCACATGCCTGGAGAATATCAAAAACAATGAAGTAAACACACACACACAGAAACACACACAAACCAACAAGCAAAAAAAGGGCAAAAAGAGTTCATAGATCCCTGAAGGAACTCAGCAAGCTCCATGAGCTGGTGGACTGAGCCAAGGTTTTGGATAAAAGGCTGGTAGGATTGATATACAAGGACTGCAAACGCTAAATTGTGGTTAAAGCAAGCCTCTTCTTCTTCTTTCTTCTTTGTTTTTTCCTAAATCCATTTCCAAGACCATTTTCAACCCCCTTGTGTTTACTTGGCTTCAGGATTACAATGTAGTGATGCCATCAGGGAGACAAATTTCATTTTAAGTTCTGAGTGGCCAACCATTGATGAAAAGGTCAAACTACGAAACATGAAAAACAACAAAGAAAACAGCTTGCATAAGTTGGAAGTAAACTGCTGAGACTCTCACACACACACAGAAAGAGAGAAAGAGAGAGAGAGTCTCAATTACAGATAGTACATTTTGAACTTTACTGACTTTTGTCCTCCAGAATGAATCCAGCTAAATGTAAATTGATTTTATGACTCTCCTCTAAATACATAGTCACAACAATATAAGGCTTTCTGGTTTTTAGTAAACATGTTTCTTATTTTTCATACATTAAAACTGAAACAGACAAGAAGAATTTGTACTTAATCTATTTACTGTTATAAATCAGTTGACATTCCTTCCTTCATATTAAAAGGTTACTTTTGGTACTTTGACACAGACACAAATACCAGCGCTCTCTCACCTTCAGGGAGGGTGCGGGCGCTGACATATGTGGCCATGCT
>JBAMYA010000017.1:5557910-5571386 GCA_037176975.1 Arrhamphus sclerolepis
CACACAGAAAGGCCCCTGTGGAGGTTTGAACCAGGAACCTTCTTGCTGTGAGGCAACAGTGCTGACCACCAAGCCACTGTACTGCCCTCCCGGGGTACAGTCAGTTCCAATAGCACGACTTACTTGGTTGACTCTGATTGTAACACCATATCTGGACAGAGCAAAGTGGAGGCTATGTTGATTGGGAACTTGAGATGCCTTCCTAAGTCAACCTGGAGGTGCCAGTCTTGCGCAGTGGCGAGGAGCCCTCCTGAACTGTTGGGCTGACAGTTTGTCTTCTGACCAGCTCTGATGAAGGAGATTGACTGCTTTGGGGCTACCTGGGACTGCTGTTCTGTATCGCTGTACAGATGGAATCCACCAAGGATTTTAAAACTTGGTCGTGGCAACTGCAATACCGCCCATCTCCTAAAGCCTTTGGGCAGCAGCTCAGGATGTGCTCCATGGTTCCCCTCCTCTGGCACAGCTTGCACTCAGGAGTGTCTGCCAGGCCCCAGCTGTGGTGGCCAGGCTTGTGAGGACGTCGTAGACTGATTGAATGAGAAACTTTGTATGCAGAGGTTCAGTTCTCCAGAGGTCTGCCCAGGTGAATTTGCAAGGTTCTGCATGCTCCCACCTTGTCCACGCCCCTCGCTAACCATCTTGCTGATGCATTCTTCCTCCACCTCTGCACGCATCTCATTTTGGACCAGTTGGCGCTTCTTCTTTCCATGGGTGCTGTCGTAGCGTAGCTAATGAACGCTACCAAGGCCCGCCCTCCCCATCGTCATGGTTCCCACCAAGATTTTATGCTTCAGCCGTGCCTCCGCACTCCTTACAGCTTCCTGTGCCTGCCAGTTCTTCCTGGTCTTAACAAGGATGCTTGCTGAGGCCACCTTGACATCTGAAGAGTCCTTGTACATCATCGCCCCTCTGGCACGGGTGACTTTATTTAACTGTATTTAATCAGGAATGAGCCAATTAAAAGGACACCACAGTTATAATATACAACACATTCACAAAGAAAGTAGATGTTCAGATAAATGCACTGGTTCACATTCCTTTATACATGTTTTTAAATAGAAGATGCAATGATGAGGGGGTTCTTTTGTATAAAATGAGCAGACAATTTAAGAGAGAAGTCTTTTAAGTTGTGGTTTGTGTTTACTTTCTTTTATGCTGTCCGAACTTCTGGCACCTATCCCTAACTGAAGCAGGCTTATAAATGGGCTTAAATTCAAGTGTGCTTTTGTTTGCCTGAATAGGTGGAAGGGCAGTTTCAGGGGTTGTACAAGGCTTTTTATGATCAGGATCAAGATGGGATTCAAATAAAAATCCAGCTAAAATGAAATGCTCATTAAAATGATAAAGCATGGCATGGCATGAAGTAGGGAAATATCTAAGACATGCGGGACAGCGGCCCTCCAGGACTGCAGTTTGAAACCCTCCATACAAACAATCCAGTTTTTACTATAAAAACATCACTAGTGCGCTCCATCTTGATTTTAAGCTGCAGAGGCTGTGAGTGATAAATTCAGAGTGGCTTAGAAGAGTTTTGAACCACGTACAAGTGCAGGCTCATTTCAGAAGTTGAAAAGCAGATTTTTGTTTGACACAGTATTGTCCTTTTTATATGTGTAGTTCCAAAACAAGACGTGACAAGATATGAGTCTTTAAATACGGAGAGTACAAAGCAAATCCTCAAGCAATCTACAGCTCTGGGTAAAATTACACCCTGAGCAAGTAAGCAGCATTTGGAAGAGCTCCTCTTCTGAAACACTCCAAGTGGGACCCGAGGTCACACAGAGCAAAACCACAGTGAGCTAACAAAGTGACAGTATATCCATGTGATCCAATGTCTACAGCCAATATATTCAAGGAAGAAAAGCTCGACTCAGTCAAGAAGGGATAGGAGTGGACAACATCCTGCATCCTTTGTTTTAGAAAAGACTTCAGACACCATGTGTTTTATCTACATGTCATGTGGGAGATCTAGACAGTTGCAGGGGGCCTGAAAATGAGCCTCCTCATCCAGGAGACGGTGCCAATGATTGCTTTTCAAACTGCCTTTGCACTCAGTTGATTAGCTCTACAGCTAATCAGAACAATGAACAAGGTGACGTTTTCAGAGCAACAAAGCAAATGGAATCCAATAATTGTTGCTGTTTTAGCAAGAGGAATTTGAGAATAACCAGTGTGCTCAGACACACACCAATATCTTTTAAAAAGGAAAAACAACAACAACGTAACAGTGTGTAACACAGCTGGCTAAAGCTACTGTTAGACAGATATGCACCAAGATGTTTAGATTACTGAATGTTTTATTCCCCCAATGGAGGGTAGCTAGGCCAACCTGCAAAAAATGTAAATTGCCAGCGGAACACCTAGATTCTCATGGTAGGAGAGATGATCATTTGTTCACCAAATGAGTTTCTGTTGTCACCTTAAAGTTTTGGTACGCCAACAGTACAATGCCAAAATCAAGTACATTATCATATACTTATTTGGTTTACAACTTTTGAAACACAGACAGATTTTCAGGTAATTGTTAAATAATTCATTTAAGTAATATTACGCTGGCTAAGACCTACACAATTTCACGTTTATTCCAAACTGTGCCATTTAAATGGGGACCAACTCACTATTGAGTAAAACCTGAAAATATTTTTTTAAATAAAAAGACAGAAAACATACTTTTTCCACTTTTATTTTCCATTGCACAGTAATCTCTATCTACAGAATTCCTAAATTTGTTGTGGCAGCAGATAAAGTCATAAACATCCATGTGAAAGTTGCATAAAACTGTACAAGAAAGTTGGCTACAATGAGAAAATACTGCAACCCACTGATAACTGTTGAATCCAGGACAGAAGATGGCATATGGCAAATAGACAGGACTCCCCTCTCGTTGTTTGAGTGTGTGGATCAGATCAGGTAAGAATACTGCATACTGAAGTGTGGCAGGGAGACAAAAAAAGTATAACACTGAAAAATAGAATTAAAAAAACAAAAACACTTTTCATTTTTTCCTCTTATTTTTCCCACTTTGGAGGAAAAGAAAGAGCTACCTGTTGACATCCACACTACGTAGCTTACTGAACACAGAGAAGGCCAGGTCTGTACTGTAGCTGTGGAACCGACGGAGTTACAGTTAAGTCAGAGGACAACAGCAAAGTCTGAAAGGAAAGGGCATATGTGCAAAGACTGAACACGAGTTGCTTAATTTAAACCAGACTTTAGGGGTTCACCTATACTACTCATGATCTTGTTGTTATCCTTTTTCTTTTTAGGCGTTTTCATTTATTGTAGTCTAACAGACACTCATCTGGACACACTGTAGACGGGTGAGACCAGAACAACAACTACCAGAACGTAACCTAAACCAGCTCATTTACATGGGCACAGTCTTACACAGAGACAGACAGAAAGACATACAAATCAAACACTCACTTTGATGAATGCAGTGTTTTTCACTGTGTATGGGAATTGTTTTGGTTTTAATGGAACAATCATTTTAACCAAAAACTTGGCCACTTTAAACATTTAACATTAATTGAATTTTTCATTTTTATTTTTTGACAAAAGTGCTCTATAAATAGCTTTCCACAGAAACCTCACACACCTTAAAGGAAGAGTAAGCGATTTCTGATTTTTTTTTTTTTTTTTTAAAACACAATCGCTAGCTCTTACCCACAGTTCTCTCCTAAAAAAAATCTTTCCCCATCATGAACTTCAGTGTTTGGGGTAATTCTATTGGCTTAAATCGGCGATGTGTCACCACTACCAGTTAGGACCTGCAAGAGAACTTTTGGGACTTTAATGGGGCTAAAACACATCTCTTGCATTGATCCAAACAAAAGTGCCACAACCTTGTCAGCTCTTTAAATGTCGGGCTTTGTATTAGTTTGTTTTTTCTTCCTTTATTTATTGGCAGATAAACGGCGAAAGTGGTGCACCACTGCCACCAGGTGGTATGGAGTGGTGGTTTGCCGAGTTCATGGTTCTTAGCAGCTCTGTCACTGCAAATGGAGACGTGGCAGCTTAAAGGACAGAGGTGAGCGAGGTTATAATGCCGACCTTCCACGTTTTACACCAGACCCGTGCACTTTACAGAGCCAGAGCAGCTAGCACATAGTGAGGAGACATTCACTGAATGTGAGAAAAAGTGTTCTTGATTAGAAATAGCATGGAATCGCTTACCCTACCTTTAAATCCTTATCAGGGATGAAGGTGACAGTTTCTAAATGGACTTGCTTCTATGCTTGCAATCAGTGCACAAAGCTGTAGTTTCTTACATGTTAATGGGTACTGTGTGGACTCCAGACTTGTGATGAAATCATAATGCAATGGAAAAGCTAAAGTAACTCTTTGGTGTCAGGAAAAATATGGCCTGTCTCCTCTTTTGTTGCTGAAGCAACCACAATGCTAACTTCCCGGATGGTCTATGATTGTCCAACTATTAACAAACAAAGGTTAAAATCTGATACAGAGATAGACTACGGGTGAATTTTACTGCCAACATGGTAAAGGAAACAAGACAATAATAAAGGTGAGTGTTTCTGACAAACTCAAGTGCACACCTTAAATGAATAAACAATCTTCACGTACAGAGAACCTTCAGCAGTGACATGTAGGATATATACCTTTTTTTCCCCATCTTTGCCCTCCTTATAGATTCCAGCCCTTTTCAAAAGGATAATGTAATTAGTGTTAGAAGTCACAAAGCCATTTTTTGAATAAATTAAACATCCATTTTCACGTTAGAAAAATAAAGAGATTTTCCATTAATAGAGACAGAGCTTTTAAAAAACAGCAACAAATAATATTCGGATGATAAACAAGAAAATTGAACGTCACACACATTCTTTCTTACACACACGCACGCACGCACGCATACACATGCACACTATGTTGGTAATAATATGAAAGTGTGTTGATACAGAGGACAGTTTAGAGACGAGGCAAGATGACAAAATATCCAGTGTACATCAGAGTTGCGTTAATCCGTATGACTCTCTGCATAGAGGAAGCTCCACTGTCCCAGCACTTCTAATGATTCTCCATCGCTGCCTGTTGGCCGTCATTCGCTGCTCCCGTCTCCTCGAGGAGCCGTCCCTTTCTTTTGTACTTCTCAGTCAAGTACAAAAGTCTATAAGTGGATACAGCATTGCACATGTATTAGATCTATGTATATATAATAATGCATTGAGATTCTTTTGTTTGTTTTTTTTTGTGTTTTTTCTTTTGTTTTTTTTTTACATTTTATTCATTTTTGTAGTCTTTTGTTACTTGATTAGACATGAGTTTTTTTCAGTTGCGTTTGTTGGTTTGAATATTGGCCACGGGGGTACAAAGTGGAGACAACAGTAAAGGACATTTTGGCAAATGAGAATGAGAAGTCTCCAGGTGCTTGGGCCAATCTGCTACCTCGGGGGGGAGGAGGGGGGGCAGAGAAAAACAGAGACAAGAACATAAAAAAAAAAAAAAAAGACACCATTTATTTATTCTGTGTGAGGTTGTCCTTCTCCCCCTGTCTACCCCTCAGTTCCACCCTCAGACTGAGATAAAAACAGTTTTCAACATTGTGCTAGGGAAGAAAATCCCAAGTGTTTCGGTGAAGAAGGCTTGGAGGGATGGATGAACGGACAGATGGATGGGCGGGAGTCACGGTGAGTCCACATGAGCCAATGGAGGGTCAGTTAGATAATCAGGTCCAGAGTTCTACTCCTCCCTCTTCAATAATCAGAACTGGTACCATTTTTTGTCTTTGCACTTCAGCATCATCTGAGAACAAAGACAACATTTGAGAAGATGGTTAAAACAAGATCATTGTCCCTCAGAAAACAGCCAATCCACTGCTTTAAATTTGGTTTGCACTACAAGTCAAATAAGACAGACACATTGCAAAAAACTGAGACACCTCACTTATTTAGTTTTTATATCACATCAAAGATAAAACTTTGTTATATTATCACCATGATATTCAACCATAACACTGTGAATGATTTGTAGTCCTATACTACCCTCTAGTGGGCAAAGGGTGTAAGGGTATAATATTAAAGGATGAGCATCTTGCTCTAATTTTCAGGAGATCGTACAGAATTCCACTAATCACAGACTTTACGTGAAACTGGTGTTCTCATTTTCCAAACCTTTATAGTTAAAATGTGTGATCTTGTGAAAGACTGCAGTTGTACTAATATTACTATCCTGGTGTCCTAGCTTTTAGAGCAACAGGGCTTTTTTTGACAGGCTTCACACAGGATTTTGTAACTATTTGATACATTTTCTTACATCATGGGCGTGTTTGGAAAAAGAATCAGCACTGGCCATCATGGCGGCTGTCCTCTCCTCCAGTTCGCCCAGTTTCTGGCCTCTTTCGTCCAGTGCTATCCGGGCACGTGCCAGCTCTCCAACCACTCCAGAAGCAGCTCCCTTCATGCCCTCGATGCCGCCAGGGCCGGGGATGTGCTGGGCCAAACTTCGAGATGCCTTTCCAGCTGCTAACTCGCCAACTGAGTGAAGAAGCAAAAGAGAGAAAACCGGATGTGATGTATGCGCCTACATACACCAGGACTTTAGAGGCAGAACCAGTGACTTTCTCATACAAAGTTCCTCTCGGTCCAGTGACTGTGCTCCTCCTCCAAAGAGGCCTTTGAAGAACCCTCTGTTGGGCGCCTCAGGTGTCTCCACTGGTGTAAAAAGTTCACCCAGCAGCTCCTGCAATGTCGACATACATTACTGAATTACACTACAGTTAATATTCTATTATAGATTTTTAACTAACATGACTGCATTTAATATATTTCATTAGGTTTGGTTTACCAATCAGTACAATATGTATATTCTTTAATGCCTTTCTGGTATTTCACTATCATTTTCACTTCCCAAATGGATATGCAGAGTGTGCTCTCTGCAGAATAACTCACCTGTAAGTTTTCACAAGTGTCCTGACTGTAAGTGATCCTCTGAATCTCAGTGGGGGAGCACAGGTACATGGCCTGACCCAGGTTGGTGAAGCAGAACGTCCTGGCTATCCGCATGTCTGTCAAAGGTAGGTAGTTTACATCCATGAGCGGCCTCAGTCCCGGCACACTGGACAGGAGGTAAAGAAATGACATGATGAAACTATATGGTATATTTCAAAATTCAAATAAATGCCCTCTCCACAACTAGCCTGGCTCAATTTCTAGCACTTTATTCTCTGCATCACTTCAGCTGTTGGAGTCAGTGCTGCACAGTCTGTATTATAATCTCTCAAGTGGCTTTTCTAAACTGCACCATCAATATTTTATTCAGAAAAAAGCCTACAGTTCCAGATTTAAACAGAAGCAAACCCACTCAGACAAGAAGGCTGTTTGATTGCAGTGGTGGGGTGTGGTTCTGCTCGGCTGCAGAGATCATTCTGGCTCTGGGCGGACTGCCAGACCAGCAGCCTGAACTACATGCGTGTGTGAATTTTGCACTGAAAGGTGCAACTAATAAAAAGTCTTGTGGAGAAGCAGCAACCTCGCTGTGATCATTGCTGCCAGGGTACCCGAATCCTTTACAGTGATATTTCCACATGTGGAAGGTTTTCCTGTCTCTTATATGTCTCATATATCAGGAATGACCAATGAATGATGAAGAACAGCTCATCCCTCTTCTCTTTTACCCTCTCAAACAGTATTAAAGGTCACCCATTCAGCTAAACTCTCAGGTTTAAGAACGCAAGGCAATACAGGAGGTTTGGGTTGGCAAAGTTAGTCACAAGGAAAAAGTCTGAGCATATATGTACGTTGGTTATGAGCAAGGACATAAATGTGATTCTATCTTACAGGACTTACAGTTGCTGTGATTTAAAGTTCAGGTAGCTGAAACATCAGCACAGACATCTTTATTCTACCAGATGAATGATTGGATCCATGACACATAAGAACAACAACTTATGCTCAGTTTCACACTAACTATTAGTGGGCCACAATGGTGCAATTTAACTCAAAATGGAATAGCTGCATTCTGAAGTGAGCTCATCAGGGTCCCACGAGGGAAGAAAACAAAAATGGTATATAATCAATCTCACATAACCCTCACTGGTTTCCAAAATTTCTTCTTCTTTTGGAATTTCCATTTTTTCTTTTTTCTTTTTTTTTGGGTGCCACACCAAATCATCTGCTTCCTCCTCACACTCTGTTCTGCATCTTCCTCTCTCACACCAACCAGTCCTGTTTCATCATTTCTAAAAATCTGCTCTTTGCTGTTCCCTTTTTTCCCCCTCTCTCTTGCCTGGCAGCTCCATCTAGCATTTTGCAAGAACTCTGGCCTTGGTTGTTCCTCTGATGTGCTCATTTTTAATCCTATTCTTCTTCATCACTTACAAAGAAATCTCAACATCTTCAACTTTGCCAGCTTCAGTTCAGCTTCCTGTCTCTTAGTTAGTACCATCATCTCCAAGCCACAGAGGAGGACTGGTTTCAGTGGCTTTGAAAAATGCATATGTGAATATTTGACATCTTTCACTCTGAACTTTCTTTTTATAAACTTGATCTTAAGAAATGTATAAATGAATAAATGAAGGCTTACATCCGCTTCATGTGTTTTTAAGCTATAGAACTGCCTTCACTTTGTAGCAAGTTCTTGGTAATAGCCACTTAAAAAGTAAAAATTCCACAAATCTCCACTAACAGACAGCAGAGCCAGGTCTATATTATCTATATAGATCTATATAGAATATTTCATGTGTGAGGTCAGGAAGAGTGAAAATCTGAAGACGCCGGAGCTCTGGCTAGCTGCACCACTGATGAAAAGACAAATCTGAAAGCCTTTCTTTTCAAAGAACACAATTAAAACACTGTCTAAGGCAGAGAACAAGTCTGTTTTATGATTCCAAAAAGTGGGTCGGAGAAGCATGTCTTTTAATTTTTGTGTCTCATGGCAACGTTGCGGGAAAAAGAAAAAAGAGCTGTGTGGCAGCTGCGTTTCTAATCCTAGGATTGCAATTCTAATCCGAGGACTGGCGATTTCATTCCTGGACCCTCCACATGTTCAAGCGTCTTTGTTTAAGACACCTCGGTTGACCCCAAAGATGGCAAACACATTGCATGCTAGTTGAGCAGCATGTGAATTTGAGATTTTGTATTAAACATGCATAATAAAAAGCCTTTTTTTTCAGAAATCACTACAGAAAGAGTTGAAAAGTGCTATATAGATATATTTACTATGACGTATAACTAGACAAGAAACCTACATTTTTTTTTTTTAGTGAGCTTGAAACACGTGATAAAATTTACTTGCGTTAACAGTTGTCTAATTGCTTTCTAATACTTTTGCCAGAACATATTCTCAGTCGTAGCCATTTGGTTTTGCACAGGACTTGTAATGTCCCCCAGAATTTCAGTCCAGCTGAGGTCAATTGCAACACCTTGATTTTTTTCCTTTTCCTGCCATCTTGTTGTAGATTTGCTGATGTGTTTGGGATCAGTGTCATTTTCATGGACCCAGTATCATCCGCGTTGTAGCTGGCAGACAGATGAGCTCACATTGTTGGCTTAGATAGTTATCCTTCCACCCCTGACCATTATGACATCTTCACTTGGGTTTCACCTTGAGTTAGAAAGATGCCTTTAACTTTTTTGCAATTTTAAATAACCATGACACTGTAAAATTATGGACTCCAAATTCTAAGGAAAAAATAAATTCTCTAAGATCACTGCTTATGTCTTTCCTCCCAAGCGTTGTTTTAAAAGGCATCTAAAAGTCACCATATCAGTAAAATTGCCTGCTTTTGTAGAGATGCTGACTGAAATAAATTAACTTCAATTAGCAGCACCGGGCAGCAGCGAGGATTAGTTTTTTCACCCATTTTCTGTATTTTGGTATTTAATAAATACAGTTCTAAGATGCAAAACCTCAGAACTGACAAAGGAAATGTAACTTTTCTGTCATCTGACCAATATTAACTGCAGAATTGAAGACAATGCTATAAGTAATTATGCACCAACATGCCTGCACTGACATGTGGAAAAGCATGAAGAAAATATTAACTAATATGCAGACTTCCTCACCTGAGAGTCATGATGTGGCCATTGGCACAGAAACAAGCTACGCACACGCCTTGGCTCATCTGCACAACATCTGCCCGTAAGATGAAGGACGTCTCTGTGATATTGTGTTTATAGATGCAGGTCTGGGAGGGGAGGGAAATGACTTTGGCCTGTTTCTCTGAGCACACCACAGCATATTGGCTCTCACTGAGGTCCTGGGAGGTGGAAGGGGACACGGAGACGGGCCGGCGCTTACGGACCTTTTCTTCGCCGTCTGCTGTAACGTTGGGTTCATACCAGGGCTCATACGCAGGAGGTAGCAGGGAACCTGTGGAGTCTAAGAAAGCCATCCGCAGGACACTTCCCTTCAGCCGCACCAACATACCTGGTGAATTCAACAAAAACACTTGTTTTAAACCTTGAACTCTGGCTTTACTTATTTAGTTTTTTTTTTTGTTTTTTTGTTTTTTTGCACTGCTTCTATTTCGTGTACATAGAGGTGAGCGGTGTATTTAGCAGTAATTTCAGGTGTCACATCTTCATGATTTTTATGCATTAATTGTACATAAAACATTATTTCTAATACATTTTCATCTTTACATTATGCATACATTTGTATGTTTAAATAATTCTTCCCCATGAGATAATTCACTCCAGTACAGTTGTTGGAGATGTAAAGTGTAGCTATAGAGACCGAAACCATTTTCTGCACTAGTTTCTTAACATTTAAAATGTTTATTTCTGCAGTAAATTTGGACATTTTAATTAGGCCGGTCCAATGGAGAGTGACTCGCTTTTAGGGCCAGGAGGACCCTAGTGGCTGTTGGAGAAACTGCAAGGTCAGAAACTTCTGAGTTGATGACAGACCAGCAAGTCGGATGTAGCCCCTTGCTTTTGTCGGATGTAGCCCCTTGCTTTTGTCACATCATTGAGCGCTACTTTAGCACAAATTACATACCCTTAATTTGGTATAAAGTGAGAGGTGTGAGGGATAAAAAAAAGTGTTAAGAGGAAATAAAAAAAACAGCACAAATGCTGCAACTATGATGAAACTATGATGTTGGCAGAAAACTGCTCATCGTGTAAAGATTGACTTTACAGCCAGACAGTTTGTCTGGAGAGGAACAGGGATGAATTTGTTCATATAAATGATCCATTAAGCCCCTCCTAGGCCTTTGTAGTACTGCAAATCCCATTACTCACCTACAGGTGAAATGATAACTGGCTGCAGTTGCCGTTGCTCCCCAGCAGGTGGCAACGTGAGCGCTAGAACCAGCACAGTTCCCAAAGAGGTTCCCACATACAAGCAGGGTGTCAGAGTGGTGTCCCCCTTCCGGGTAAACGTCTCACAAAAGTGAAAGGAGCTGATGGCCTCTCGTGCTTCTTTGTCGATGCTGGTGACGCTGGAGGAGCGAGAGCGGCTGAAGGAGTTGTCCCGGTGGTCTAGTGGGTTGGCACCCCGCGGCGGGCATACGGACAGGAGGACAGTGAGGAGAACACAGACAGAGGTAAAGCCCCCGCAAAGCGGTACCACCAAGAGATACAGTACTGTACACAGAAAATACAATGAAAAAACAAAACTGAAAAAGCAGCTGAATAACAGAATGTAATACAATGATTCCAATCAGTTTGATCAGTATAGTTAACCGTCAGCCTGGCACTTAGGTGATCTCAAATGTGTGTAACACTGGGACAAGCATACACGTGAGTGTCTTCACACTGGCACAAGTTAGTCTGATCCACTATAATCAATTAATGTTCCATCCAATGTTTCTGTTTTACAGGCTGAGGAAGGAAACGTCTTTAAATTCAAACAACCAACCAGACAGAGAAAAGAAAAGACATGACAAACACAGAAGTAAAAAAAAGAAAGCTGCAAAAGTTAGAGAAAGCTTTGGAGTGAGATGGGTGTGCAAAAGTTTAGCTTAGCACCACTGACCTCTTGAAAGGAAAACAAAAAGAAAAATCCACACTGTGATGTAGGAGTTTAACTCCAAGAATTGAATTTAACAACAACAAATTTCAGTTCAAATCAGATCAGTGCTACTTATAACGCATGCAAACTTAGGATAACATCTGCACAGCTTGCCAATTTTGAGACTATTAACCAGATAAAAACCGGACTAATGGAATGTGGTGAAGTCCAGTTGAAGTGAAGAAAAACATTTGATATAAATCGTTTGGAGACACAAAGTCGAGGCTTACCCAAGTCTGGCTTAAGCTCAGTAGGCAAGCTTAATTTCCGTGACATCTTTGCTGGAAAAAAGAGAATATCCCTCTTTACAAACACACGTCTGCGCTAACACATGATGCCATGCAAAGCCAGGTAGCTAGAGCCGAATAAGGATTGTGCACGAATATAAAATACACTAAAAAAAGTGACAAGGGGCTGTGGAACAAGTGCCAAGGAATTGTTTCAGTGACAAGAGGAGCCAAAGTGCTTTACACATGAGACAACGCTGGATAAGAACACAGAGAGACAACTCTGTATATTTCAGACGCATGCTGTCACAGACAAAACAAAAGAGGTGACTTCTGCTTTTCACAATGCCCTGAAAAAGAGGAGTGGTCAGACACATCGACACTGCAGGGCCATTCAGGACCTTCATGCCAAAGGAGCATGCACCAAGAACAGGGAAGGAATAAGGAAGACCATAGATGGAAGACAGTAAATAATATGATTAAAAATAAACAAAAGAATCTAATTGCATAATTTTTGCACTGCTTTGCAAATCAAGCCCCCTCCCTTTTTTTTTTTTTTTTTTTTTTTCATAAATGTGAAAAGAAATTGAAGCAAATGAAGGCCGGAGAGATTTTCTCTGTCTGCAGGAGAAAGAAGTAGAAGACAGAGATAATGACAGGTGGCACTTAGTGAGATGTCACATCCTCTAACAGTTATGAAATTGCTGTTAACCAGCATGTGCTCAATTTTCAATTCTGTGGTCCAACACCGACAGAAATCCAATGTGGCAAATATCAAAATCCATTCAGTTCTACGCCTTGAAATCAAATCTGACTGTACCCTCCAACACAGGTTTATTTAGGTTTTTTTTTCCATCACTTTTTCCTTTGAATAAAATAACATTTTCTTTGTTTTCATATTTCAAAAAGCATCAGTGCAAAAGGTATATGATCTGATCATCTGATACTGACCCTAGCCCAGCTTGTGACAACAGCTTGCTGTTGCTCATCTCTTTTCCTTTAGGCACTTATATAAGTTGCTTTCTCTTACCTTCCATTTACTTCAAGGATTCTGCAGGTCATTTCCACAAAATTATAACCAAATCAGGTTTGCTTCTGCACCAAGTTTGCAGTTTGTGTGCTTATCAGCTTAACCCACCTGTCACCAGGCAAGAGACACTGCATACCTGAGACTACGGTTCTCATGTCAGAGAAGATGAAATGGCCTATCCGGGTTGGGACTGAGGTGCTGCCTCAAGAAAAGAGGATGTTATGAGTAAATTGGAAGGGGGGG
>JBAMYA010000017.1:5573250-5612119 GCA_037176975.1 Arrhamphus sclerolepis
CAGATGTGACATCTGATACGATGAAAGTCTATCGCAAGTAACAAAAGTTAAAACTATCTCACACACACACACACACACACACACACACATATATATATATATATATATATGCCTAGGGAGTGGGTGGGGGTTTCAGGTGCCTTGCTCAGGGGCACCTCATCCATGGATGTGGATAAATAGAACCAAACCTTTGCCTTTTTTTTTAAATATATGTCACTTAGGATTACCAAAATTAGTTCTATATGCTAAATGCCAGAAAATGTGAGATAATTTGTTTTTTCCTTCTTCAAAGTCCGAAGTTTACATACACTAGTATTACCATGCCATTAAACGGTTAACAGATAATGATGTCATGGCTTTGGAAGCTTTTGATAGGTTAAGTGACAACATTTTTAGTTAATGGGAGGCACACATGTGGATGTATTTCAAGACACACCCCAAACACACCGTTTCCTTGTGTGGCATCATGGGAAGATCAAAAGATGTACAAGTCATACAGTTTAAAGACAATCCTACCAAATAAGAAAATGTATGTAAACTTCTGACTTTGAAGTAAAAAAAAAAAGAAATTTCATTATTCTGGCATTTAGCAAATAAAAATAACAGATGTAAAAAAGGATAGGTTTAGTTTGATTTAATGTCAGACAGTGAGAAAACAGCAACAAAAAAACAGTTATGGGTCTGTTTCAACAGTGCATGTAGACTTCTGGTTTGATTGTTAGGGCTTCACATCTGAACATCAAAAAAGCCTGTGTTATATTTCGCCATCTTGTTTTTTTTTTTTTTTTAATTAAGACACTGAAGGACATGTTACCTGAGGTAGGGGACTTGCAGCGGTCCTCTGATGTGGCTGAGCCCTCGTTGATGTCACACAGACCTGTAACACACATCAAACAAATTCACCATCCAACTTTTGCTTATTCTGTTTGCTCACAAAATTTGTTCGGTAGAAAGCTGATCCCTCTCTCTGCCAATTGCATTTTTTTTTTTTTTTTTTTTTTTTTTGTATGTGTGCGCGCGTGTGTGTGTGTATGACATTGTCCTGTGAGGCAGAAAGCCAGGCAGACGGCAGTGCCCTGTTGGCGCAGAAACACAGCTGGACGCCTGATTACAGCTCACACTCGCCAAGCTCTGACAGGCACCAGCCCACCGCTCACCAGCCACTGACACCAGATGCTTTGTGCGTACTCACAAGTACAAATCTTTGTGTGTAGGGGTTCATGTAGATGAGAGGGTGTCGCACAATATTCTGTGTCTGTGATGCAGCTGCTTTGCATAATTGCGGGTTAGCTATCATCATATCAAAAAGTAATTTTTCAGCCTTCACATATGCATATCTTTCTAATTCATCAGTCAGACGTAGGAGCAGTGCACTTTCATTGCTCTGCAGCATCTTCACTGTAGCTGCGTTACTGCTGTGTAACACGTGGTGGCAGTGTTTCCGTGCTGAACGGATCATGTTATCTGTCAGAGGTGAAGTAAGCCGCACTGTGAGAGGATGGACGAGGAAGATAAACAAAGAAACCCAATCAAACCCAAAGACAGTAAGTACTGAGTGATGAGGACTCAGCCTCACCTTCGATGTAATGAGCATACTTATATTTGCATTGTCTCGAAGATCAGATCAGGACTCATGCACCTGTGACACGAAGCAGCGGCACTAACCAGTCATCATGTTTTAATGATGAAACACAGGATGTAAAAGGTAATTTCAGCTAAATTTCCTCTGAGAGTCACTTTGCTTGTAGCATCAAGTCTAAAAGCTGACAAATGTTATGTGATGAGCTGCAAAAAAATCCCCCCTCCCCCGACTGTTTCATTCTGCTTTTGAGAGCCCAGATTTTAAAGTTATGACTGAACTGAAAGTTGCAGAGACAAGGCTGTAATAATACAAAAGAGCTCAGAAAAAAAGTTATCTGTATTTTGTGCATGTAATAAATGAATAACTTTATTTGCTGAGAGTAAAGGTGTTTGATGGTAGTAGTTACTTGAATAATTAGGACCATCGCTGTTGAATTGTAACGTGTAGTGTTTGAAAGGAGCACGAATCATTCTAATCCCTCTTCATGCTGATTCATTGTGTTGTTCCATTTACAATCCTATGTAGATTATCAGCATTCCATAATGTATTATTATACCCACTTACACTCATTAATCCCTCATGATAATGTGTGATTTAGCTCTGAAGCTAATATGCATTTTTATTTCACATTACAAGTATGAGTATGAGTCCATGCAGGTTCAAACCTTTGACCTTTAGCTGTGAATGTACCACTACACTGTCCACATTATCAACATGATTTTTCAATTTTAATTTATAACTTGCCTTTTATCACCACTGATATATTGCAGAAACTCAGCTCCTTTTTTTAAAAAAAAATTTCTATTCGGGCATAAAAAAGCCCCACAAACTTAAAACAGCAAACTATAATTTCATATGAGAGCAGCACAGTGGTGATGTCTGACTGGATAGCTGCAAGCAAGAAAAACAAAACAAAACTCTTTTTAATCCCTTTTTATTTCCTTTACCTCCTGAAGGCTGCCGTGTTTTTCTTGGCGACCGAGGCTGTCTCTGATAGGGGTCATTGGACCCATAAAGCTCGACTGTCCCCAAGTTGAGTATGACTGTCTTCTGGATGTAGTCCACCACGGCCAGACCGTTACTGTTGCCAAAGACCACTCTGGAGAAGAGTGGCAGAGTAGGGTTAGAAGTGGGGTTATGATATTCAATGTAGCATTCAGAGTTAACAATACCGCTTCAGAAAAAAATAAATAAATAAAAAGCTTTGTGTTTTCCTGGCAGCCATAAACAAGGTTGAATCAGCTGTGTGTAATATACTCTTGTTACTTTTTAGCCCCAAATCAAAACTCCAGACCAGAAAAGTAGGAACAACACATTCCAGGCATAAAAAGTCGATGCATGGGCAATTTGGTGCTGGTGGCATGAAAGAAAGATGAAAAAATGATAATACTGTGTTCAAAGAGGTTATGCTAACACGAGATTGTAATCCCTGAAAGGTTAAGTCTTTCAGGAACAATGATGGGCAGAGTCAACGAATGCCTGAGGGGAAAAGCAAAAACAGAAATGCTGATTTTTGACTTAACAATGCAAAACTATATTGTGTACACGCAGCATAGGCATGCAGCCTGCCTGCGGTCCTGACCCATCATCAGCAGGAAATGTAGAGAGTTTAGGAAGGTTAAAAACAGCTGAAAAACCAGTTACACCCATTACCAGAATTCTTTCAATGGGTTGTGACAAATAAGAGTGGTTGAAGCTTTACAGTCAACTTTTTTTCTGGAATGTATTACGGGATGTAAAAATGAATGTATATTAACAAATGACTTCAACTTTCCATATTGTCTCTACTTTTTCTGATTTGAGGTTGGAAAAAAAAAATCTCCCAAAGACACCCCCCCTCCTTTTTTTTCTACTCTAATATTAACTGAGATGCTAATGCGTTTGCACTTACAGGCCGTAGGAGGAATTGAGTGCCAGACTTGTGATCTGCTGAGGAGGCTCTCCACTCACCCACACTAACTGGACCACCAAATCTACCTGGTAACCTGGAGACTGCTTCAAAGGAGTGCTGCGCACCCTACGGAGAAGAAGCAAAAAAAGAAACGATGGAGAATAAGGGCCGAGAAAGGAAAGAAAGACAAAAAAAGAGAGAGAAAACGACAAGTGGTGCAGCTGCAGCTGTGAAGCAGTTGAGTGTGTCAAGAGTCTGGCATGAGTGGTTGCAAGGGGATGATGGGGAGGTTTTGGATGAGAACGCTCCAGGCGCCGACTAAGGCTGTGCAAGTGTGCTTGAGGCAAAAAGCAAGACCCTTGTCCTTCTGAGAGTTCATTTAAGTGCCTCTGCATGTGTGTCTCATACTTGAGGCAGGGCATGTTGCCTCCGTCAGAGTTGTTGCTGCTGGTGGAGGGGTGTGAAGGTGGGCCGCTTGTCTGAGGCGAGGCACCGGGGGTATGATGCGCCGATGTCTGCTCGCCCCCATAGCCCCCGCCATCTGGAGATTCTGTTTCATTCAGCTCATACTGCATTCGCACCTCTAGTAACTGCAAACACACACAGGTGGAAAGGAAAACCATCATATGAGAGGAGATGTTAGCAAATCCGTAACGGGGAAGAGTTCACACAACTCGGGATGCGGAGACAACAGTTCCTCAAGGCGTGGGAGAAACAAAATGCAACTGTGAATGACATGCTCATGCTTTCATAGCTACTTTGATGACATGGGTTTGTTTGACGTGTGTGCATCTGTGTAGGTGGGCAGACTGAGTGTCAAAGAGCTCCCCCGTGACTGAAATATTCCATTCCTTCTTAATCTTCCTTCGAGTTACCCCTTTTCAACCTCCGCTTTTCACACGGACACACACCTCTCCTAAACTCACACACAATGCTCAGACGCTCCCCTCTTCTGCATTCTGTCGGCCTCATTAGCCCTGGTGACATGTGGGAGTGAAGAGTGATCAGTGTGCTCCTTCAAATTCTCTCTGCAGCCCCACTCTGTCCTCATCTACCGTCACTCCTGCGGCGTTATAAAGGTGTCTGGCCTTGTGCAAAGGGAAGCTGTTCTCCTAATGAGAGCTTGCTACCTCTGCATATAAACTTTTGATCTACACTGTAGCACTGGGAAAATGAGGCTGAAATTTGCCTAACTCATGCATCAGTGATCACTAGCAGTCGACCATAGGAAGAAAAACTGCTTAGATCCAATCAAGGAGGAGGCTGTTTTACATCAGCCTCTATAAATTCATGAATTTTTTTTTTTTTTTTTGAGGTTTAGATGATCAGGACACACAGTGCTGAGCTCAAAAAAAGACATCAGCTAAACACATCACAGTTCTGCCCACACAATTATGATTGACAAGTGATATATGTGCTGACAGGTGCTGCAGCGCGACAGCTGCCAGGAAAGTGATGCCAGACTTATAAATAAAAAGAATATCATGTCAATTAAACACGCCAATTAAGCACTCAACTGCGGAAGCTTTGCATATATGCACACATCCTCTCATTTAAACTGCATTCCATTAACCGCAGACTCCCATCCTACTGCCAGCACGCTTCTGTCGGCTCGGTTTCTAAATTGTTTATAGAATTTTGTTTGCATGGCACAGAGGAGGACCAAGGTTGATTCAAGGGACTCTAACTCCTTACAGACCCCTACCTGAATAAACTTAAAACAGGACCACAATGTACTCTCTTTACGCCCTCCTCCTAAACACACTGTAGGAATTTTCAAATAAGAAATGTGCTTTTATTGTATATTTTGAAGTAAAGAGCACACCGTTAATTTTCACTTGCGCAATGCATTCTGGGATGACATCATCTGGCTGTGCAAAGCAGTAACTGTTTTAGTATAACAAATTTTAATGGCCAGAGGGAAAGATGTTGATTCAGTGCATTGAGGAGCTCCTTTTGGTTGTTAGTAGCTTTTAGCCAAAAGGAAACAAGAGAAGTAAAGCACGTCTTAGCAGACAGACTTCCTAAAGTCCTACATATGTCTTCTCATCGCATTTTCTTTCCTTCTTCTGATGCATTTGCTAGCACGAGTCAACAGCAAAGAGCTCAAAGAGCTGTTATATATTATAATACCAACAGCTCTTGTTAAGAGAGCTCTGGACATTCAGCACTGTCCCCTACTCGACACTGAAAGGCAGCTCATGCAAAGACAGCACAGACCTTTCCCCACTTCTGTCCTCCCACCACTCCGGTTTTCATCTTGCTGTGCATTTCCAGTAATGTCTTCACTTTCGCTTCACTTTTAGGCCAAACTGATTTCATATTTATCTCACGGTATGCTCCAGAGACGGGAGCTGTTCTGGCCAGCTGGCTTTACAAGGATTTTATATAACATTATAAAAACAAAGACATCTTGAATCAATGCCAAGAGGTAAACTAATAAGCTATACAAGTCGTACCTGTCAGCACTGATGGCTGAAAAGGAAGCTGTGGTAGCGTATCATTGTGGTATTTTCACAAAGACATGTCACAGACATTTCATGAAGACCCCAGAAAAGCGTCTCCTTTAACATTTAGATTGCTATCAGCGCAAATGACAGTGTTGGTCTAACCTTGATTGTTAACTGCTCTGTCTGCTGGCATGGCAACCAACCTGCCTTTGACTAGGCATATGTTTTGCGTGTGCGTTTGTGTGGTTGTGCATATGTCTCAGCATGTTAAAGCAGCAGAAAAACTGAATGGTACCGGCGATTCAAAATAAACTCACGTTAAATATGTCTAAACTTTTATTGGTGAATGAAAGAGAGTCTCAGCGAGAAGAAGACAAAAATAAAAGAAGAAAAGAAAAATGTGAAAACAGAAGTAAAAACTGTGACCCCCACCTGCACCACCTCAGTAGTTACTTCCAGCTTGCTGAAGCGGTAGATGATAACGTTGGCTGACACACCGGCCACACACAGCATCCGGCTCTCAGGGCACCAAGCCATAATCTGAATGGCAAAGGGATCTTCGTCTGACACCTCAGTGCTGCCTTTGTCTTCCTTAGACCGGTTTCTGTCAAATACCTTGGCTGTTTTTAGCTTATAGAGCACCTGGAGCATTACTGGAAGATAAAAGGGCGAAGAAAGTATCAGCCGCAGTTGTGAGGATTTATTGAAGCAGAAGAGAAGCTTAAAAATTACAAACAAAATCAAATAAAAACAAAAAATCAATATACATTTTTTCTTTAGTCTCGTCACTGGTGATTCTATGGAGAAACTTTGCTTAAAAACCCAAAATAAATGGTTCTTTTAAATTCCTTTTGGCTTGTACAGCTCAACAAAGCCAATAAAGAAAACACACACAAAAAAACATTTAGTGACAACATTATTAGTGAGAATGACTTACTTGCAGAAGCATCCCAGAACTTCACAGTTCCATCAGCATGTCTGAAAATGCAATTTAAAAATGAGACGGGGACTCATTTAGTTTTTGGTCCTATTTGTTGTATTAAAAAAAAAAATCTCTTTAAAACTTAAAAAAGAAAAAAAAATCCAACTTTCATGAGCCCTCCACAAAGAAAAATCATTTAGATTATTAAATTAATTTAATTATTTAGAGTTCAGTTTTAGACATATAGGGTCCCTTGAACAAAGTTGTGGCAAAAGTTTGTATCTCTAAAAATGTAAAATTAACTACTCTTTTAACCATATTTTAATTTTATGCTGACATATAGTGTATTTATTCATTTACTTTTTGTAGTTCTTCAAGTTTTGCTCTTTTTTTTATAGTCTTTCTTTGCGTTTCTCTAATTGGGCGATCACAACATGTGTTTCTAGGGTATCATTGTCCATATTCCCCCCTTTTATCACAAGCAATTTCCCCGAAATAAGTGGCACTATATGACTTCCCAAAAAATGTCATTCCCCCCTTTTCCCATCTTCTTTTGTTTTTCGATTCAGCTGTGTGGACTGGGAGCAGACTATTTTGCAAGCTGTGTTGTTCTTAGACAGAAAGAGAAACCTGGACAGAATAGCAATGTGGGGTTGGGAGACGGGAAAAAGGCACAAGAGCTTTCTACTGCCATGCCCATACCTCAATGTCACCTCTACAGTGCATGAGTTCAAACGGCCCTTCTCTCGTTGACAGCTTAGCACAGGATAATAATCATTAAGGCGGAGAAAAGTGCACATGAGTGGAATGTATGAAGGCCAGGAAAAAATAAATAAATAAATGAATGAATACATAAATAAGAATAATAAAATGCCACTGCTGTGGTGACCTAATATTGGGGTGAAAGTAATTGCAACTGGACGATAATGAAAACACTAATAATAATCAGTATGTTCTTACCCAGTGATGATGATCTCTGGGTAGCTTTGTGTGCCTTGACCCCAGTTTCCACCACTAATAGGCCATTCCTTAACAGAAAACACACACACACACATTAGTAAATGAGACAGCAGGCTGACAGTTACATGTACGACCATTAACACTGTCTATTAAACACACACAATATCTAGATAAAATGTAACATGTGGAAGTTTGAGAGGGGGTGTACATGTTTCTAAGTGTGTCTTGCAGTTATGAATTATGCACCTCAGTGAATGTATTCCTCCATCACCGACTGTGTGGGGTTTAGCTCTGAATACGTTGACACATAGAAAGGTCACTAGGATGACTCATAGTGGTTTTTATATGAGAATGCCCCCCTGCAGCTCAGCTAGGCTCGAGCTTAAGAAAGGAGAAGAAGAAGAGACTAGGGCTGCCACTTCAGGTCAGCGCATGCTGACATTTCAAACAGAAAGCCAAAACAAGGCGACAAGAAAAAGGACATAAGCATACATAATGGCTGAATAGAGCAGGGGGTGTGTCTGGCATGATACGTGGAAAACGGAAGAAAATGAAAGAAGAGATATACAGGGGAAAGAGTGGCGACCTGGCAGCATGAAATTGATAGATTTATTCCATTTAGCTTCGCAAAAACATTGCAATATGAAATTTAGTACCACCAAGACATCCTTACAAGTGCTGAAGTGTCAAAACATTTAGCATTAGAAAGTTTTGTTAAATATTAATGCGCCCTTTTGTGATGTAACCTTGTTATTTATGGTCTATGGGATGATGGTTAGAGGGTATAACTTAAAACATCTACATTACTAAATTACATATTTGGATGTTTTAAGGTACCCTTTTTTTTAATAAAAGACAAAAAGGAACATGTCATGAATCTGTAACTATGGTTCTATAGTTGCTGCAACAGATTTGTTTAAAATAAACTAAAAACCTGTCCTGGCTGCATTCAATGGCAATAAGAAAACGGACCGCTTGTCAGACTCCTGCTTTAATAGCAGTACTTTAATGTTATGCTAATGCTAGTTTCTGGAGGTTTTCACAGAAAAGTCGGGGTTTTAGCCCGGATATGGGTACTGGCTGTTCACGCGGGTCAGGGGTGGGGTTGACAAAGAGACAAAATCTTGCAATTAAAAACCTTTTTTCATTTAAATTTATTTGATCTTTATATACAATAACATATAAACAACACATTTTAGCAAGACACTTCAGGAATGTTTATGTTTTAAAGCAATCCAAGGAATCTTTTCTATTTTGAGATTTTTATCGCGCCCGTACAAGCGTCTGGGCGAAAACAGTCATTCTACGCGTGAACGTGTTTAAAAGTTGGTACACAGAACAAGGGAGAAAAACATCCAGAGGAAAACTGAAGATGTCCACTGACCAGGTAAAATGATGAGACTTTTACACAAATATCAGTTTATAAATTTGCGACAGCGTGACAAGAACATTAACATAAATTCTTTGCCAATTTTCACACCGCCCACATCGGTATTAGCACATTTAACATCCATAAACATTCATTCATTCATTCATTCATTCATTCATTCATTCATTCATTCATTCATTATCTATACCTGCTATTTCCTGTGCAGGGTCACGGGGCATCCATAAACATCAGCTAATATCTGAATAACTAACATTAGTGTTTGTTTGACACACTGAAGGTGTTTCTAATGGATAAATGCCTGATGAATAAGAAATAAAACCGCCAACTTTGATTTCTCAACCATGCCTAAAGACACCATAAAACACAAAATTGAATATTAGTTGTTGTGTTCGTAGGCAAATATAACCGTCAAACAACAACAAGAAGACATCTGCACACATCTGGCATCATGCTTCCTCTTTTAGCTCTTACTGTCGAGTAAAAGGCTGCTCAGGATCACTTGCTTGATCACTCTCTCGTTTTCTTGTGCCTGCATCTTCCGTCATTACTTTCGTTAGTTTAGTTGCAACTAAAACCGATATTCTATGAAGATAAAGTTATTTAGTTGTTCTGCTTTAAGTATCTCAGTTGGATTCTAGAAGGGCATAAAGAATTGCACATAAAATACCATTCCACATGTCAGAAACCATCGTTTAGTGGCTTACTTCTTTATTGTTCAATGAAGAAACCAGTGAGTTTTTGTGAAAGTGAGTGGCTTTTGTAGTTTATTTACTTATGGAAGTTTGAAACATAGGCGGGTTTGGCTAACATAAGTTTACCAGCACTAGTCATGTTAATCAAAAACAAGAGGCCTTCTGTGTCAAATGTTCCTGTGCATGTTACCGTCCAAAGTAAGACGAAGATGAAGTTGGTGCTTTGATGAATTTTTGCTTAACAGTTTCAAATTCAAAGGTATTAGCTGCTTCAAAGCTATATTTTTCATGTTGAATTGTTAGCTTGATTGGTCCCGTGTGTAAAGTACTTTCATGTGTCCATGTTAATCCAAAGAATTCTGAAAAATATGGCAATGCATGATTTGTCTTTCCGAGCATGCCTTTCTTTTCGTTTACTTTTTCTTCATTTTCCTCTACAAACAGTTTCACCCTTTTCTGCTTTTCACGTTCCAAGCAACTATGGCAAACGTCATAAAGCGGTCTCGATCAACAGTATGTGATAGTAAAACATAAGTAACAGTAGTACCTTTTTGCTGTATCCCTGTCGTTTCTGCCGTGAGCCAACAGAGTAAAGTGCAGGTATGAGGTCCACAGGGCAGTCGGCAAAATACTCACAGCAGGTCACAGGAGACTCATGGATAGTCAGGGGATACGGGTTTTCGAATATGGGGTAACTGTTCAAAAGAATGTAGAAATACATAACTCATAAATCCTTCAAAATTTCATGGAAAGGTTTTGCTTGTATCCATTAATCCCTTTCAGAAGTACATTATTCCTCTATGATCGTTTTCAAAAAAATTCCCCCAAAAAATAAAAGAAATAATTCAAGAAAACAATAGCAGAAAAATACAATAACTAATAGGTCACTTTAAAAAAAAAAAAAAACAATTTAAACCATTAGTAAGGAAGTAAGAGTTACCCGTTTTGTGCAAGGTCAATCACTACTAAATCTTTTTCTAGGAGGACCACCACTGCGTAAGGCTCTTGAAAATCTGCAAAATGAGACACCAAGACGAGCTGTTTATCACATCACACTTTATCAGTTTTATCAGTGACTTATACCTTAAAATAATATTCCTACATGCGTTTTATCTATTTTATTTGATTCCTTGACCATGTAAATATACCTTTAGCTATTGGAATTATTAGTTTAACAGTTATTCACAAAAGTCAACATTTTTGTAATGGCGGTTTTCTTCGGGATCTGGTCCTTAACTATTATAGATACATCAAATCTGTTAATATACTTCTGTTTCAGCAGACTGTCAGCTACAATTTGGTGTTAGTTGCATGTCTGTATCTTCATTTGTTACCTCACAGTGTTGAAAAAGATGTTAACCCTCAACTTTTTTCATGTTCCGGATCTTAGTATCCAGAATATTGCCAGAATCCGGATCATACTTTTACACATTATTGATGCTGTCATGATCAGGTCCCGTATTTTTTTTTGCCAAGCATTCAGAGCATTTATTGTGGAGATGTATACATATATCCTGAAAATGGCCCTATCACACAATGATAAAGAATCCTTTAAAAAAATTCCTGGATCCAGTCAGTGATCCAAATCACCTCCAAAGTTTAACCATTTGTTGTCCCAACTGGGACACATCCTGAAATTTTTATGAAAATCCATCCATGATTTTTCAAGTTATGTTGAAAACAAACAAACACACAACTCAACGCCGGCAAAAACATAACCTCCTTGGGTGGAGGTAATAAATAATTTTCAAAAAGATTAAGAATATTAAGTACTTTACCATCTTCTTAATGCCATAAATCTGATTTACGGAGCACTTATTTTTGAGATGCACAATGATTAACTGTCGAACAGTAATTGGTAGTAGTCCTCCAGATGCATAACATCGTCTGGAGGGCAGTTAGACACTGTAACTTATGATATGTCGCCCATTTGTTTTTGCACTCAAATGTTATTCCATTTAGGAATATTGTATGTTGTACAGCCATATTATCTTGGATTATCAACCACTTCCACAAACTAATAATGGAGTGCAAGCACAGATCATCAGCCAGACATGTATTGTGTAATAATCCTAATCCATCCATGTTCAGATGAAAGCAGTGGATGGGAACATCAGGTTGCCACAGTGACTGAATGAATTCATCAATGTTATATAACCCCCACTAATCTTTCCTCAAATTGTGTATCTGTCACATTTCTCAGCAGCTAAGATTGCATACAGGATTAGCTACATGCATTCAGGACCTCGTGCCTTTCAGCTCCAGTTGGACTTGTTTTAGCTGCTGGCTCACCCATCCACTCATTCCCTACATATACGCTTCCCTCTTATCCTGATAAAAGTTACAAGTGAGCATGAACCTAGACATTTACACTCACATCTGAAAGGAATTTAGAATCAAGATGTTTTAGATAGCGGGAGGAAGCAATGCATTTTGTGCAGTGTACCATGCAAACACCACACAAAAGTGGCTTGAGAGGAACTTTGAACAGTGTTAACCACCACACCATCGTGCAACCTCTGTTGACTCACCAATGCAGGAAAGAAGATAATAATTTATTTCAAATGGAATCCTATTATGTACAAAGGTATGAAATTACAATGTGTTGTGATATTCTGTGCGTCAGATACTGAAACTGATAGGAAGCACTCTTTCCCCTTGGGAAATTTATTACAGAACAGCGCCAACACGGAGACAAGCAATTCTATGTGCAATTAAAAACAGCACGAGGTGTTTATGTTTGTGTGCGTGCGTCCAAAACGAGGACAGGATTGCACTACCTATACAAATATGCATTCCAAATCTAAATAGAATTTGAATGTGAAGCGTCTCGCAGACCTGCGAACACCAACTAGTAAACACACTTGAGAGCAAGTCTTACCATTTGGATAGGGGGTCTCACATAGCGTGAGAAAGTCTACTATAGGATAGTCCATCTCCAGTACAGCAGTACTCTTCCCATGCATTACTGTCAGACAAGGTCTCCGGCCCACCGTGTCATAAGATAGACCACCGGAAAAGATTATGAAGGGCTCCCTGGAATGAAAATGCACACATGCTTAAGAATTACATTTTATGGACATTTATTTATTTCATAATTCACTAGTACTTACCAAGGCTGATCCAGGAAGTAAAATTTTCTGGTAATTAAAGTTTCTGGCTTTAAACTTTAAAGCTTTTATTTATGGCAATATATTTAAGCAACTATGATGACAACACAGCTTGATTGTATGACTGTCGGTTCAACTGTGATACTGATCTGCTGCAGGATGCTGAAGACGATGCTTAAAGGAGCATCACAGGGAACTTTTTTTTTTTTTTTTTCTTTAAGACCAAAGTGACTTGAATTGAAGCAGTTACCTTGGGTTGTCTCTGGAGACCCTATCCACATTATCACTTAGGGGGAATAACATTTTTCAGTTTTGACAAGAGCCTTAAAAAAAACACAAACTATTTATTTTGACGTTGGTCTATTTCCCCCTGGGCAAAAAATTACCATTTTGCTGTAAACACATATGTTGTTCTATCTCAAAACTGCTTCGATTCATGTTCTGTCTCAGTCCCTGACAAAATGTACACTTCTTACCATTTAATAAAAGTCCTAAGATTGATTAAACTCTAGAATGTTCCTTTAAAAGTATTATAATATTTGTCCAGGCTGCTCTGTTGGACAAATGTAACCTGGTCAGCCACAGTCATTCACTTTGTGAAACGTGTCCCAATTGCAACCATTTCCACCAACACAGAACATGTTCCTCTCGTCGGCTGGATGTCAGTCCAATGCCATCCCAGAAGCAGTTTTTTCTGCGTCTGTTGGTACTGCCCACCGTCAATCAAAGTTGAACCCGGAGGAACCAGACTAATTCTTTGTAATTAAAGTGGAAAATAAATAGGATGGCTGACCAGGCTTCACAATTGTCCCAGATTTTTCAGCAGTTATGTTTTGTACAACAAAATATTTTCAGATTGTAGCACTGTGATTTGTAGGACTGTGACCTATCATTGCCCATCTGAGTGCAAAGAAGAAGACGTAAGCTTTTAAAAGCTGAAAAGATCAGAAGGATCAGCACAGGAGCAAAAAGAAAAGAAAAAAGTGACCATACCCATTTCTAGTTGTTTTATACTCCACTTTAAGAATGGGTTTACAAGGCTCTGGTTTCTTCCCATCCTTGGGCTGTTTTCCTAAAATAGAACAAACAAAATTTATTTTACTTTGCCAGTTCACTCCTTCTATCTTCTTCTTTCTCCTGTCATCTATTTTTTTTTTCCCCACCAGAAGCAGCACTTACAAAGCTGGGCTGAACATTAGCCAGGACATAACAGAAGCCTGTTTATCAGAGAAGCAAAAGACAAATATAGACAGAGAGGGATGTGCAAAGAAGACATGAAGATTGCGGGTGATTTCCAGAATAAACTTCCTGAAGCCTCAGGGCACATCATTGTGAAGGAAATTTGTACATTTGTTTGGTTTTGTGTTATGGTAAGAGGGTGAATATATTATAACTGCTTATGAAGTGCCAAAGTGAGACCGACACTTGGCGGAACGCTTTTATAACTGTATCTTAACAATGAATATCGAAAAAGACAATTAAAAAAAGGACCTAAAAGCTTTACTTAAATCTGTCAGAGGAATTTGCATAATTGCCCATTAAGTACCAAACTAATTATGTATGCAACAGTCGGGGAAACAACTAATTAAAAAGCTTGTCTGGTGAAATTCCTGACTTCCTCTGCACATACAAAAACAGCTTGTGAAATTGGGTGAAAGTCCCCCTCCCCTTTTTTTTTAAATTGCATTTTTGGCATTTTAAATTTCTTGTTCCCTCTTACTGTTTCCCTCTAACTTTCACTGTCTTGTTGCTCTGTTGCTGCCCTCACTAAGCCCGTCTACTTCTGCAGGTCCTTAATCACCGAACTGCCAAAGTACTCTGGGAGGTGAATAGGTGGGTGTGTTTGTGTGTGCGTAGGGGCAGGAGTATGGATTAAAACACATCTTCAAAAGACCAGACTCACTCTCAGAAGGAAATAAACAGAACCTCGACACAAAAAGTATGTGGGTGCAAATTTGAGGTAAAGAAAAGAGAGAGGGGGGAGGGACATAATTGAACAGACAATAATCCTCAAATTGAAATGGGGAACCAACAAGGCGTTCATGTGTAGGAAGACTCCTGAAGCATGGCTTCATCTGAGGCAGAGGGCACGTGTGTTGTAAAGCTTCTAAAGACACCAGTCATGCAGTCGTACACATTAAAATGAAGTTATACACTAAATATGACAACTCATTAAGTCGACATCTGAAGGCCCCTGGTTTTGAAATCTTCCCTGAGTGATCAGAACGCAAGTGGGTGGGGCTTGCAGGTATAAAGGCATCCAGGACGCACTGCCATATTAAAGTGTGAAACAACAATCTGGAGTCACAGTAACTGACAATAACAAACAAGCTCAACGCCATGCACTCATCTGTTTTGTTTTTATAACGTATTAATTTCCATTTCAGTCTGTTGAAAGACTTTTGTCATGTTTTTGGATGTTTTCTCATTCCCATTATTGTTGTACAACTACAGTCCATCTGTAAAATACAGGTGAAATGAAGAGAAAAAAAAAGCATACAGGAAAGATGTTGTTCTTCTCTGGTGGCAAAGTGTGGTTTAGTGCATTGTTGCTTCTTACAGGTAAAAAAATAAAAAAATTAAAATACAACAACGCATTTGATCTTTGCAGGCAGAAATGATGCCCCTGTAACTGTTTTCTTGAATGCAGGTGGAGATAGTGTGATCTGATTACAGGTTGCCACTGGAGATGCATGTGGAGACGCATGTTAGCGCCAGGTGTGAACAAGAGTGCTCACCCTTGGGTCTCACCGGGAGCGGAAGCAGCACAGTTTGGCTTTGCTACGGTCAGCGCAACTTCAAGTCCCACAGTGGTACATGAGTATGAGACTCATCCAAAGGTTTCAGGATCGCATGAGAATCATAATCTGTTTGTGAAAAGAGGAATTTCTCGCCATGCCTTACTGGAAACTCACATGTTGTTTGTAAAGTGGCTTTTCGATCTCCAAATTGAGCCTCTCCTCATGCGTTGTTATGTAGTCTCTTCTAAAACCCACTGAATTGGTTATCCATGTTGATATACTAGTTATAGCCCCTCATGATCTTTTATTTTGAAAATCAACCAGATTCAGCATGCAGTTTTTGTATCCGACTTCCTGCCGGCTCGACCTGCTCTCTGTAAATTGACTCGTCTTTGCTCCCTTGTGGGGCCAAAATCATCCTGATGCATATCTTTAGTAGATCAGAGTGGACAGACGCTTCAGGGACACTTATAAGCCACACTGCAGTGATTCTGGTTGGACCACTCTCATTGACGAGGATGGCAACGATTCACAGAGGTCCCAGGGGTGATAGTTGTCCACTTGTGATTGGATTGCTCAGGATGGATTTCAAAACCTGGTGTAAACAGGGCTTAAAATTTATTTCAGAGATTAAAGTGAGTACTCGGTTAAAAAAAAAAAAAAAAAAAAATCACCTTATCACACTTATATAACCATGACTTTTATTATCTTTTAAATTACAGTGATGAGCCATCATAAATCTGGCTTCTCACCTTATTTACTGCAAAGGTACATTCCATTTACCCTCAACAAAACTTAGCAAGGTTTGTCCAGAGAATTTCTACATGAAGACACATGTTAATATAAAAATGTAGCGGGGTACAGGCAGCTTGTGTGTGTGCGTGCCGTCTACTGTACATGTGTTCACGCGTGTTTTCAGCTCCTTACCGTGTGGCGTGATTGTCTGTACGGGTTTGCCCTGGCCTCTCACGTTCCATATGGTCAGAGTTCCATCTGAGTGACTGCAAATGAACTGCTTGCCCTCGTGGTGCCAGGCAACTGAGTGGATGGCCTGAGAAAGGAAAGGCAGAGCAGGGAGGACAGTGGTTCAGCAGGACGACAACATCATGTGCCACCGTGTCTCCCGCGCTACACGTTTGTTGCATTACCGCACCCGTACGGTACCTGCTGCCTCTCAGTGGCTCAAACATCCGTGAATTTGAACTCATGAGCAGATGGTTATAAAGATATACGAGTGTCCTGACTTTAGAGCGTGTACACACGTTGGGGGACACTTTTATATGACCCATTTCTTGAATGCGAAGTGGGGGAAGGAAAGGAATGCCTGCGGGAAGATTTTATTAGCACGAATATACACAAATGAATTCCATTTCATAAAAGATACAAGCCCGCTTGAGGAGAGACACATCCTCAATATCCCAAATAATTAAAATACGGCAGATCTGGATCTTTATATTCTTACTGTCATTTATTTATTGGAAGAGTTAGTGATGTTAAACTGAGTAGAAAAAGATGACCTCAAGTCAGGATTTTAAAGCCAAAACGAGGATACAGATAAGAAATAGAGAGAGAGAAAGAAAAGTACCAAATGAAGATTCAGATCTCTAATAGAGATATTCCAGCAGATAGAAAGTGTGATAAGGAAGACAGGTAAGAGCTGGCGAGATGCTGCCCTGTTTGTCCTTATTTGTGATGTGAACTTTTCTGCTTCTGCTGTTAGTGCAGCGCACGAAGATTTATCTACTGACACGAAAGCACTGAAATCACAAACACATGGTAACCGAAGTCAGCCGGTAAAGGGCATGGTTGTTAATTGATGCCCTTTTGATAGCTGATAATTATACCGTACTAACATTTTGTCAGTATGTAAATACCAGAAAGTAAAGCTCTCCACCATTTCAAACAGGCTCTTCTTCACCCATTACCAACAGCATCAATAAAATCTCCCACCTCAGACCAAAGTCTGTCTTATTTTAAGAGACAACCAGCGGATCTGTTTGCTGCTTGTTATGACAGTCTTCATATCTTGTACAGTTTGACATTTAGTAAATTCTTTCTGAAGATACTCTTATCGTTAAATGGCCACCTTGTATCCCAGGCTCTGCTGCATGTCTCAAAATGCCCATCTGACATGGATGATTGCAAAGCTGCCAATGTGGATGTGAGCACATGTCAGGTTACGTCAATCTTCTGCAATTACTGCTGTGATTTATTCAAGAGTATATCATTTTTGCCTTCAGTATACCCTTAATCATAACTGTTGCTGAGGGTCAGGCCCACTGAAACTCCTGAGTTTGAAAGAAAAAAAACCCCACAAACTGACATGAAATGGCATAAGAGAATAACAGCATGTGTTGCTGTGACACCAGTAATTTGATCACCTAATGTTTATCCAGGAGGAAATGAAATGGTAAAGTATGTTTTTTTTTGTTTTTTTTAATTCTAGGACTCAATTCTGTGAGATGCATTTCTGGCGATGAAGAAAAGTTGGACCAATCTGTGCCTTACACTGGTAGATACTGGCAATTCTGAAGCGTGCTGATCAACATCCATCCATTCATCCTTCTGCTGACTTAAATAGCGCTACAACACTATTGAAGTTGGCTAAGGAATAGCAGTGAGTGCTGGGTGGATCCCGTCTGTTGCCTGTCGACAGATGGGATGTTCGCCATCTCCTCTCCAAGCACCCCAAAGAGGATGAAGTGTGTACGGAAGATGAATTATTCAGTGTTCTATTGTGCAACTGAGATACATTTTTACATAAATTCATCTTATTTTTCTTGGTCACATTTGTTTTGTAAATGTAAAACATTCCATGCATGACAAAAAAAAAAGGTAGTTCTGACGAGTCTTTGACCGATAACCTTTTCTGTTCAGTTCTTGGTTTATGCATTTTCTCTCATTTCCTGTTTTTGAAGATGGCGAGGCATGATGAGCAATGGCCTGTATGTGCTTTAAAGCTTGCAGCGGTGGCGTGGAGAAAGTGGGGTGTGTGGCGGGTCACAGCCAAACAGAGAGGACAAAAAGTAATCGATTTCTTTTTCTTTAACTATAAATGAGTCACTGAGATGGAGTGCAAATAAACATGAATATTGTCATGTAGGTGTCCTGCATGCACTGTGAAGAAAGTTACCATTTAGTAGAAGATATCATTGCTCTAGACCCGATATTTTGCAGATATTGTCCCTGGTGGGACAATTAAGAAGCAAAAACAAATGTAATCACTGTATCGTGGATGAATCAACACAAATGAGCTCGGAATCTAGAGAAACGGTACAAGTTATTGAATTTTATGTTGACTGGAGGCTAAATTAATTTTTTTTTTTTTTTTTTTAAACTTAAGCCATAACTTCAGATTGCTCAATTCAGTTTACTTACAGCAAATGCTAACCTAAAAATCAAAACAAACAAACAAAAAAACCTATCACCACTTTTATTCATAAAATTCTTCACTCATTCAGTCAGCGATGCCTTCAAAATTACAAACCTCTTGACAGAGTTCAAATAATCTATTGGTGCATTGATCCCTGTGACAGTCCCGATAGGCAGCAATGCAGTTGGCTTAATTGGAAAATGAGCAGGGCAATTAAATCACATGGTTTCCTCATCAAATCAAACAATACCAATTAAAAAGACTAATTTCATAATTCATCACATTAGTTAGTTTCCACAGATTGGTCTTTGTGGATGAGAGAAGGCCAATTACACTAACATGAGAGCACCTCACATGGAGAAACATGCATTCACAGCGAAGATAATAAATATGCATGCAGAGGAAGGAAGACAGATGTAAAGCATTTATATTACAGCACAAGTTGGGATGTCATCTCAAAACATCCCTAAAAAGCCACATACAAATAAAGAACTGTTTTCCCACCACTTTATTAAAAATCAGTTGCCCTTTTTTGTTCTTGTAGACCTCTCTCTTCCCCTCCAAGAGGCATCTTTAGACCTCACAAGAGGCTGAATGCCTTGAGTTTTTATTAGTTATTTGGAGCTGTGGAGCCATCTTGGAAGAGAGGTTAAATGGGTTCAACAACCAAAGAAAGAAGCCTCGAGGATTACTTGGATCACTTGGATGACTGATAATCTACACAGACACATGGATGTACATTCTTTCCAAGGTAATTTATCCTAACCATACTTTGGTAATGCCGAATACAACCCTTAGTGTAAGCCCAACTTCTCTGACCTTAAAATATCAGAGATCTCACTTTCAAATTTAAAAATCCTTATAATGAAACTTGGAACTCACCATTTGTCTCTCCCCCCTCCCAAAAAACAAAAAACAAAATGACAATCTAAAAAACAAGCACTTGGGGGCATAATGTTAACAGTGACTCCCATGAGCAATTCAGTTATGCCTGGAATGTGAAATCTATTGCAAATTTCATTTATTTTTTGTGTGCTTGGATATGTGTTGCCGTTGTTATATAAGCAAAACAGTCTCCAGTGAGTTTCTTCTTCAGACTTCGTCTGCAACACAAAGATGATTCACCATCACAGTTTATGACCACTGCAAGAAGAGAGGCTGAGCTCTTATGTAAAAGCCCAACTGTGGCTTTGGTCTTAGAATTTGGAAGTCTAGTCGACTGGCCCAATGTGGCAGAAGTTGCAATTTAGGTCCAAATTTGATTCTACCTAAATGTCCAGTGTGTTACATGACTATAGGTGGAACCGCCAAACTAAAACTTGCAGAAGCTACTTTGTGCTGCTTTAACTCTTAATTTTTCGAGTGGTGGAATAAGTAAGGATGAATCCTACACCATTACATTTATATTATCACAAGCATGAGCATTTAATGTTGCAATCAAAAAAAAACAACACCACACATTTCATTGATTCAACCTATAATTATTAATATTAGATTAGCTTTATCAGAACTCACTTCACACAAAACACAGAAAAAGCAATGACAGTTGCAAATGTTGGTAATTATGCATGAAAATATCTTAATTCATTACATAGTTTCCAATCAGGTGATTTTTTCCCCTGTTTTTATGTAAATTTTTAACAAATTGCAAAATAATGCAAAACCGTTAATTCATAACAGAAGCTATAAAATGGAGCGTATCTTGTTCTGCACTGGATTATACTGGGTTGGAAAGACCTATGTTTTCAAGTTTATTGTCATATTTAACTGAAACTCCCTAATGAAGCCAAACGTATGTCAGGTAGTTCACAAATCATCCGTGGCATTTTGTTTTAAATCTTCTCCGGCGCGGCCAGATGGGAGGGATTTACTGCACGAGGCACATTAAATGAAAGCATCCATGTCCATCAGAAAGACTGCCACAATAAACGTGTAACAGTCTTGCCTTTAAATTTAATAAGTAAATCATCTCTTTGAGAGAATATTACCCATCTGGGTCAAGTGCTGTTCTTCATCCTGTTCAACCTGCATGCAGCATCTAAGACACTTTCAGGTAGCTTACGATAACTACGCTGGACAGAAATTTTTAGGGACCAGATTACAGGTGAGGTGTGATATTATTGGTCTTCCTCGAGTGCTTGGAAAACTAATTCAAGAGATTTCTCTAACAGCGAATGTGTGTGAGGAGTGGGGGTGTCCACCTCTTATCCCCCTCAGACAGATGGCAGAAACCCCTAGTACAGCACTAGGGTGCTCTATCTGAATGTGGCCCAAATATTAAAGCAGCTCGGCTCCCGACCCAGGAGCACCCTTAGGATGACAAACTGTAATCTTTTAAAGCGAGTGCTTCAGCGCGTTGTAGTCAAAATTAGGTTAACATAACTGATCACATGATCATTAGTACTCATTTAGGATTTTGGCAAATTTGGAAGAAGAAATGGCAGGAAATTGGGAATACTACTGGAATACTACTGGAAAAATATCCTCAGCAGTTTAGTGGCGATGGACGGGATGTAATCCTCCATAACCGAATTGTTGAAGCCCTCATAATTGAGGCTCTTCTATAGAAAGTAAAAGGAATTGCCTAAGGCAATTTTTTTTTGTGTGTGTGTGTGTGGGGGGGAATAAGTGCCAAATCATTTTCATGTAAATGCCAAGATGCAGGTTTTCTCAGCAGAACATTGCATTATAACAACGTGTGTAGCGATTACACAATTTAACTGTCATTGGTTATAATGCTTTTATATATTAGATTACATTTTACTTGGTATTACAAACATATCGAGCAATCAAAAACAAAAAAAAGACAATAAATTATGAGGTTTATGAGGGGGTCAGTCAGGATAGGCTATCTTTAGGAGCCGGCCCCTAGTGGTCAGTCCAGCAAATGAAAAACTAAACCAACTTCCTGGTTGCCTGAAATTAGCAAAGGTGATATAAGCCCTTGATGGTTTGTATCAATCCTTATTTCCATCAGTCATACGAGATAAAAATGATCCTGCTGTGCCTTTATTTAATTAATTTATTTATTTTTGCAGACAGAAAATATAAATGTATTGAAATAACCCAAAAAAAAAAGGATTGGCAGCATCTGTTTATTCAATGCTTATGATTCCAAGTCGTTTATAATACAATTTAATAAAGTCAATGTCTCAGGTGAACTGAATACTTTACTTGAGAAGACCTAAACAGGCATTTTTAATGTTGAAAATGTCTTCAATCACACAATTCATTATGTTCTGTGCTTGTATAAAGAAGCCTGCGTAGACACAGCAGCTCCCTGACAAATGCTTTGTCAGTGGACTGGGCTCTACAGACTTTAATTAATGCCACCCCCCACACTTTTTTTTTGTAGCTGCCACCAATTCTGGGTGAGAGTGTTTGTTTCTCTAGACTGCAGAATAAATTAGTGAGTTTTTACAGTCAGACCAATTAAAGTACAACAAAAAAAAAGAAAAGGGAAAAGAACTCAGGTCTGGCTGTAGTGTGAACCATTCTTCAGGGTCGAATTTGGACTAAGGTTTGTTGTCAGATGGAGGGTCAGGGTGACAGATGTTCTCTGGCTGGCACTTACTAACCCATAGTGCTGATCCACAGCTAATAATAGACAATCCTGTGAAAGACACACAGTGGACGGTGTGCTCTCTCAGCTCTTTGAGAGCTTGTAAAACCAAAGTTTTGTTGCTTTGTCTTTTTGCCTGAACTTTGGCAGAAACTTTGTTTTTATGTGGAAGCCAGGTTAAGTTCCCTGATTTTGCTGACATTTCAGGTGTTTGACAGGGTCACAGACTGACTAAATTTAGTGTTACTTGACTCAAAACATTGCTATTACCTCCCCTAACTGCATATGTCAAGTGAGTGACAGAAAAAAAATAAAAAGACATGCTGAGAAAGCAGGATCCAACCTTACTGAAGTATTCCAGTCTTTATACATCCTCCATCCCAGACTCCATCTCACTTACTTAAACAGTTACAAATTTCCATTATATCTAAACTTCAATAGTTACTCATTTCAAAGTCTGAATCCTATGCAGTTTTGTCTGTGGGCTTGTTCTGCTGTTGAAAGGAAGAGGAAAAGCTTCCAGTCGACAACTTTGATATTTCTGCACGCTTCTGGGCGAATGGGGTTTGAATGAATGCATGTAGTTAAAGAGTGCAAAGCAGGGCAAAATTTAGCTTGCAACAGGATTTGATCGCAGTAAAACATTGTTTCACCCCAAATTATTGTTGGAATAAGCTACACAGAGATGAAGTTTGCACATATTCATAATCCCACAGAAAGCTCATTATAATTCTGCCTTCTAATCCATGTATTGTCTGCAAGTTATAATTACTGTTAAGAATATGCTCAATGGTAAAAATTAACTCATATTTAGAACCTCACATTAAATTAGGCATATGCACCCAGGCTTTAACACTGAATTGTGTAATACTGATTTACAAACAGCAACATTGAGCACAACATTGGATATGCAATAAAAAAATTATGTACTTCACAAATGCATATCTTCATCCATGCAATTAAAAGAAAGGCAAGAAAGCTCATTAAGTTCTTGCTCAATGGCATCTTCATTACAATTTTGCAAAAGAAACTGGAATGATTGGCTCTCTGTTGTCTGATGATCAAAGGCCGATATGAAAGCTTAACAAACCAGGACCTTTTTCTTAAACAACTAAATCAAACTAAATGTGTATATGGGTAATTTTCTGCTTTGATCTATAGCAAAAGAATAGCACCACAAGTGTGAATGTATCCTTAAACAAGCCTTGGCCTGGAGGAGGTGTTTCTGAATTGTGTTCATGTACATTCACTTTTCTTTTGTGCTTTATAGAATTTATTTGCTTTTGTGTATATGGTAATGCATTTACATATGGTAATGCAGAATACATTGAATAATATTATTCTGAAAGTCACTTCATGTCATAATACCAATGGTGACCACATGGGGGCATGCAGAGCTACGATGTTGACGACAGAGTCGATGCCCACACTGGCGTAATGAACAGGGATGACCCGGCACACCTTCTAATATCCCATTTTAACACTACTGGTACACTTTGATACGTCTTCCACCAGTGGCTGACTTGTCAACTTCTTTGCGACATGGTGCCCCCATGTGGTCAGAAGTAAAATTGCTACATCTGTGTCTCTGTCACAGAACGTTGGACTGCAACCCAAACTTATTTCTGAGACTTTTAATTTGTTCAAGCTTATTTATAAAAAAAAATCATTGTGTTCTGTTTTCATTTGAATATTATGCTAACCGGTTTATTCATTTTTATATTTTTCCAAATGTATATTGTTTTAAACCAGAAAAGATATACAATGACAGAAAAGTTCTATGATGTGACTGTTGTGAGATTTTAATTAAGTGAATATCAAGTGCATATTAATTTTCTCCACACCACCCACACCTTCCATCATAAAGCCACGCTCTGTTTACATCCCATGATTCTCACTCTTTAGCCAATTTAATTAGTGCTGGCAACAGTCCTGTACACGACTGTAACATTAACAAAGTCACAGTGCAGTCATAACCACAAGACAGTACAGGTGTAGCACAATGGTGCCCTGAAGGTTTGTTTGGAGCCAATTTAGACTTTAAAGATATCTGACTTTCACAGCTATTAGAACTTAGAAGCTACTGGGAAAACCTGTGCAATATTTCAAGCAGCAGTAATATACTCCTCCTTTTTTAAATTTTTTTTATTTTACCGCATGAGTGCAAGTCACAGTAATCATATACAGAGCAGGAGCGCCTCCCTTTCACCTTCCTCAGTTCCCACCCAATCAAAGCCCAGTCTCTGGAGATTGGTAGCTGAGGGGGGGGTTTGGGGAGAAGAGATGAACTACTTTGGTCCTTTGGGAAGATTCAGTTCTGGAGACTGTAATGCCCAGGAGGAGAGGGAGGTTATTAGCTTATCAGGGAGACGGAACAGAAACAGAAGCGACGGGGGGAATTCCAATACATCTGAGAGCGAGAAAAAAAAAAAAAAAGGAAAATCCACTTCTTTCTTACAAATCCTATTGTCTCTCTGGTGCTCAAAACCACAGCATGGCAAACAAGGAGGGCACCAGTGGGACAATAATCTTCTAATCTCCACTGGTTTGGAAAGTACGTGTGAACACCACAGACAACAAGCAGATGCTGTGACTGTGCGAGTGTGAACGTATTAGTAAAGATCATAGTGTAATCAGGCTAAGCAACACATGAATTCTTTCATAAATGGGCAGATATTTAAAGTCACACAAGTATTTGTTAATCCCATTTAGGAACTGTGTAAAGTTGGATGGTATTTTTCAAATCTAGACTGTAAGTAAAAGATCTGTGACCATGACATTAGCCACTGGTTTGTCAGTTACTGTCTTGAAGGATTTAGTTTGCTATGTAGCTTTTGCCTTCTTCTGGAATTGACTGGGAAGTTTAAAACACTTTTCTTGGCCATTTGGTAGTATTTAAGGCAACCATATGTCAATCAAATTAGCTCTGCCCAGAATGGCGTATAGTTTTAAGTGTTCATGCAGTTCAAGGCAGGACAACAAAATAATTGTAAATAATTTGAATGCATGTTTTTTTTGTTTGTTTGTGTCACATCTGATTCATCAGGCATTACTAACATTTCAGGCAGTAACAAAAACCTTTTTCCTTGGCCATCTGATCTTCATTTTTTTCTTCCAAACAGTTGCCCTTTTCAGTAGTTCTTTGTTATTTTGCAACGTTTTAACCAGGCAATACATGAAATTGACGCAATAACAAGAACCACTTTTTTTCTTAGCCATCTAACAACTGCATCTTTATTTGTAACTGCTGTCATTTTCAATCTCTGTCTTTTATTTGTCAAGTGGTAAGCAAGAAAACAGTTCCTGTCCTTGTTTCGGCAGAGGTGAACCTTGTATTTTACACAGAACACATGGGAAATATAGATTTATCAAATTCGAGTCCAATTATTTGTTTTGAATATTACGCTTCAATATGTAATTTGTGTAATTTATTCATCAAAACATTGTATTATGCACTATGGTTGATATAATGCATATTGCAACAAGAAAGAAAGTTTAATAACAATTGCTAAATTTTCTTTTCAGCATGTTGTATCAAATTTGAGACACTTTATATGCACATTTTTACTATAAACTAAAATACAAAAAAGTAACTAATCTCAACATAAAATCTTCAAAATACCAATATTATTGTTTATGACACAACCAGCAGAGGGCTAATGAGATTCAGCCATTTTCAATTGTATCATGTGCTGTATCAGAATTTTTGTAATACAAAAGGTGTCCACCAGTGGGAAGAAGACAAGTCTGATTGTATACAACAGATTTTTAAGAAATGTTTGTACTATATGGTAATGCAATAGGTGTTCAAAGTGTATGTATCAAATACGATACATTTTGCATTACAGGACTAGAGCTGGAAAAAAAAAGGCTTGAAAAGGCTTATATAAAGATTCACTCTTTGTACAATCCTCATGATACAGCAAATGAGCTAAAGAGTCTTAAACCAGTTCTGTACTGGGCTCTAACTTGTTTACTTCTCCTTTACAGCTGTGCATTTTAATTTAAAAGGTCTATAGGATTGGCTCACGGGGAAGATGGTTCAGAAAAACAAACAAAATAACAAAAGCAACACAAACTCCCTGGGGGAATGATTACAAGGTACACTCATGTATAACTCATATCAGTGTTAAATAATACATTTTTCAAAATACACTTCTTTGTAAGTGACACAACTCGTGTGGCAAACAGCATTTCTGAGGGTGAAAACTGCAGTACTACCCTGAAATAATATGCTTGGAAGCTGATTGTTTTAACAGTGACTCAGTTATTAAACCAGACACCAGTTAAGCTAGCCTATTTTTTTTTATTTTCTTCATCCAAATCCATGAAAAGAAGTGTCTGATCCATCCAACATCCAATACCAAAAATATTAAATACTTGTAGATACAGTACGCCCTAAAAACACCAACATTAATCATGACTTTTTAACCAAGCCTGCAGAAAATGCGTGGGATGAGTCTAAACGTTGGATCTGACCAGTCCTACTCTCATACTCAAGTGCTTTTGGCCAAATTAAGTGTCATGTGAGTACATTGTCAGATAATGAAAAGCTGCACCTTGGGACAGGCACAAAAAAATGCATGAGCCACCAACATCATGACACTGAACGACCAGGCTATAGTGTAGTGAGAAGTTGCATCTGTGCAGGAAAAAAACTTTGTCTGAAACTTGATTGACCAGCTGCACTGCAGCCGGACATGACTAGTATGAGATGGAGTTGTCCGATCATAGTGGCTGAAGTTAACAAATTCATCAAGGTTTCTATCAAAAGCAAAGCTGGTTACACCAAGGACAAGATGCCAAGCCAACCATCTCCTTTGATGACAGAATCCACCCGTTTCTTTGTCTAGTGGGAAAGACGCTTCACATTCAGGTTTTCTATAGACACAGCAAACATGTTTATTATTGACAATCTCTTGGTGAAGCATTGTTTTTCAGTTCTCCAGTTATTTGTGCTCAGTTATATCTGGATGTAAAGTGATCTTTTGGGAAAACAATACTTTGGCCTCGCCTCAAAAGAAATTAAATTAAAGCTGCTGCTTCCTATAAAGACAAACTCATACTTTCTCAAAATTCTTTTTGTACCATGATCAGCATTTTGTCACAAATGTGAAGAGAAGCAACTCAAACCTTTGACATAAAAAACAAACAAACCCCCCCAAAGATTTAAAACTTAATTTGACACATTGGCACAGCTGTATATAGTTTAGTTCACGAGTACGTGACTTTATTACCTGGTTATATCAGATATTCAGTAACCTTGTAGAAGAAGTTGTTGCTGTGGCTGAGAGGGAAGAAATAAATCAAGGAGATTTGCCTACCTCATCATAAGTGTAGCGATAGTCTGCCTTCTTGGATTTCAGATCCCATAAGACCACGATGCCAGACTCAAATCCAATTATAAGCTGCAGAGAAAGAGCAACAGGCACTCAGTTCCACAGGTAGAAGAGATGATGGACAGGGGATCGAGCAAAGCCCACAGTGGGCTGAAACAGTAATACACTTGACATTCCAGCACAGCATGAGGGAAAGTCGGGTGTAATCAGTCTGCAGCAGCTCAGGAGAGGGAACCTGCTACTCCTGGCTAGCAAAAACGATCACTTAAAATGCAAAGACTTGTGCAAGACGGAAGGGATTGTTTTTTTATTTTTTAATTTTGACACCTATTTATAGAAGCAACTCCTAACACCATTAGTCTCAGTTCTTTCACTTCAGATATGTGTCACATTAATGTATGACATTGAAGGTAACTGACATATCTGTACAACAGGGACTGAAAGTATTTGGAGTTGTTTTCTCAGCAACAAGTCTCACTTTAAAAAAAACAGTTTATTCTGTATAAATGCTTTAAATTAGTCTGAAAGAATGTGGTTATATTGCTGTTTCAAATTGACATTAGTGTTCATGTTTAGAGCAGCACAACGTTGGTTTTTACATGTTAAAAGTGTAAATCACACTTGAACTTTGGACTCCCGTCCCAATCTTCTCTTGTAACAAATGGGTATGGCTTTGCACATGACAGTAACACTGAAAGCAGTTCACAGAGATGCAGAAGAAACCATGGCAAAGGTGACTAAGAGATTTAAAGGAATGGGCTGACTACTGGGCCAAAAACTGCTATGAGTTCCTTTGTGCTGCTTTAAAGTAAATCTAAGCATCGTTTAGTTGGTCATTGCATAACCAAGATCTGGATGACGACATAATGGACAAGATTGCGATTTCTGAATATTTTGCCCTGAGGGACACGTACACTAAAACATAAAAAAGTAAAAGAAAAAAAAAAGAAAAAAAAAGAGGGAAAATTGACAAAACACAAGAAAACTAAAATTATATCAGTTTGGCTGTATGTGTGCTGCAAATCCAGATCCTGTTCCTAATTGTTAAAACACATGCAGCTAGAGAGACACTGAAAATGCTTGAAACGACCAAAAACAGAACGGAGCTGAATGAGGCACAGTAGCTTTTAAATTCTTAGTGTTACTTGAAGACATTGCAGTTAGCTAGCTTAGCGATGCAGGAAGATGATCCAAAACTCTCTTTTTTTTCCCCTTGTGATGATATTGATTGCATGACTCACATTGTTGCAGATGTGTGATAACAAATCCTAAATGTGTGCGTCCAATTAACATTTTTCTGTGGAAGAAAAGTGCTGGATATTGGGGAATGATTCATCCTAGTGTCTCCTCATCAAAGACGTGCTCCCACACAAGTGATGGTTGACATAACAGCTTTGCAATGAATCAACCAACGTCATTGGTGTAATCCCCCACCAATGGGGGCTTTCTGTCTTTTTTCTGACAATTTCTGTCTGACGCAGGGCTGCCAATTCCCAAAAACTGAGTGTGAGACTCACAGTTCCCGCTTTGTTTTTTTCATGCCACACATCTGTTTTGTGACTCAGTAGAAAGAGAAACTCGCTAAGGCTGACATCAGATCGCAAAAGGAAGCAGCAACAGCGAGGTTCTCCGACCAATCAGAATAAAAAGTGAAGCCTCGCCACTGTACATGAGAACTCATTTATTTATGTTCTCTCTTAAACTAGTGATGTCAGACCTCTATGCCCTGGAAACCTGTATGAACAAATTACAGTATCGGACTGGGAATGCTCAGTGATGCAAAATCTTATTGTGAATTTTTTCAAAAAAAAAAAAAAAAAAAAATATATATATATATATATATACATATATATCTGTTTTAATTGTCTTCCTTTAAGTCCACAATCTTAGTGGAATTAGCAGTATGGCCTGATGGTTTCCCATCCATATCTTTGGTGAAATAAAATAAAATATATAGTATGCGGCGTCTTTGCTTAAATATATTATTACAGATGAATTCTGTATATGTGCATGCAGAAAAGAAAAGAAAGGGCTTTACCTTTCCCTCATCCATAGGGTTATCACTTATGTGGACTACTGGTCCAGGGTGAGCTTTGGAGGACCTTATGAAAGAGACAAAAAGGACATACAAAAAGAGTTTGTTTGTTTGTTTGTCTGTTTGTTTCCTAACCATTACACAACAGTCAGACATCACACACTATCATAGTAGAATTCACAAACAGAGAATATGAAGATAACACCATGCTGCATTGAACTTTTGGGCCAGTGCATTTGTTTATGCATCATATTGTACAGATCCAACCATCACCCAGGCTGCTATTTGCCTTCAGTGTTCCTGCATATTTTCACCAGGATCCCGTCTTAAGCACGTACTGTGGCAACTGCCTTCAAAACCCATGTTTCACTCAATCTGTACTGAACACAACAAGGTAATAAACATATCTGACATGGATACATTTAAAATACATGTGCGTATCACAATCCTTTTGAAGCATTATTAACCAGGAGTGATATGAAGTCAAGTGAAAGAATGCAACTACAAATCAACCAGCAACATCAAAGTGCATGGATATCAGGCATTTAAATGAAGAATTATACAAAAACATATCAAGAAAATAGATTGTTAGCATTTTACATTTTAGCACCACAACAGGAAAAAAAAGTATGGCACAGATGATTTCATGATTGGTGAAAGCTGAGCTATCTGCACTAAGATCAATAAAATTAAATGAAATAGAATATTAAAGATGACAGTATAGATTCTGTCTATCATGTCTATCATTTCCATGACTCATCATTCAAAGGGATCTTGTTTTGAATTCTACATCAGCCCTGAATCCCCATTAAACATTTAGAATGGGAACATATTTGTTTATTGTGGATTAATATGCTTATATATGTTATCATGCTATGTTAACATATTTAAAAATTAATTTTAAAAAAAGAAAAAGAAAAAAATCTGATTGGCTGGCTCACATAACTATGCACCTTTATCCATGTATTTTGGTTAATGAGAATTCAGCTGAACTCCATTCAATAATACTTTATTAATCCCCTAAGGGAAATTAATAATGCATGTAGCATTTCAGTTAGATGAAAGTAGGGCTGTAGGATACGGAGGGCACTTCATGTCCCCGTATGTTTGGGCTGAATATTGATATAAAATATAATTTTGTATCATACATGAACTGGTTTAAATGGTAAATTATAACTTATAGCTACAACTATGCTGTAACAAGTACTTTTATTTACAGGCTTTAGCCTTCTACACAGTACTCAGTAGCATGTAACTGAAAAAGCAATGTCTATTCTGGAGACTGCTCTGGAGACTTTGGAGCTGATGCAAAGGAGGATACTTCATGAAATGACAAAACATAATAGCACCGTGAGCATCCTCGTCGCTAAACAGTAATTCAACAACGAGAGTCTTTGGTGAGAGGCTTCTTCAGATCCGCTACAGGAGATCCAGCTTCCTGCCCACATCTACAACCATCTACAATGACCGTTTCAACAAACATGAATAATGAAAGTTCCTGCAACGATCCATTTCCCTTCAGACATTCAAAAAAAAAAAAAAAGACTGCTGAATAGATGGAATTGAAAAACAACATACACTAAAAAAATAAGTAACATTAAGTGAATATTTATATCACAATGTATTCCTATTTATTAGCTAATATATTTACATATTTCTATGTATGAATTAGATCATATCAACGTACCTGTATAATTCCACCCTGCACTATATGAGAACTGTGAGTGTTGACCTCTACCGTCAACTGGAGATTTCTTTATGAGGCCTGCTGGTCACCAGGAGCCTTAATGCAGTGGAATTAGCAGCAGTAGGCGAACATCCAGAAGACACGCCAGCGTATTTCATGATATGTTAATTAGCCACATGCTCAGTGTTGCTCATTCTTATCAGCCATGTGGAGCTGTGGTTTGAGGTTTTAGTGCCAAATTGTAGCACATAACCAGCTTTGTAAAAGCTGCTGTTATTATATGCATATTCAGGTTAAAAAAAAAAAAAAAAAGTGAACTGGAAATACAAGTGAATTATAGATGTTTTTGTTCACGATCCAAGAGTGAAGTATAGCGTGTTAAGTCAGTGAGTGAAGGCGTCCCCACACCTGTGGAAGAGGTCTACTGGGAGAAGACAGAGCTGCCAATCACCCCGACGTTCTAAAAGGCAGTTCAAAGACACAAGCTCACCAAAGGCACTGATGAATGACTGTCAGTTTCCAGTCGCTACGTGCACTAGGATGCGGGGGTGTGTATTTGCATGTCAGTGTAGATGGCACAAAGAGCTGGATTACCCCCCCCCCACTCCTCCCCTCCTCCTTTCCCTTTCCTGTCTGCGTTTTACCCTCCAGACAGCCTTTTGTCAAATCCTCCCTTTCTGCGTGCCACGTGGCAGCAGAATTTTTCCCAACCTGCTTCAAGAACTGAGACAGCAAGGTCACTGCTGAAAAACAGCAACTACTGTCGTCGCCGCCGCCGAAACATAAACCCAGTTGTATGCAGCAGGGGCAGGGATGCCAGACAAGTAAAAGAGGATGAAGAAGCCTGAACCAAATGTAGCTAATGCAAAAATGAGGTAAGACGGAAACCACGTTTTGGTCCCAGTATGAGTTTCGTGGAGTTTCTTCACTCATCATACAGTCCGACAAGGGCAAGATGTGTCAATATAAATATATAAAACTGTAGAAAGATCTACAACACTCAGTCAGAACATGTTTTAGAGAGAAATGAAGTAGGAGCTGATGAGTATTCTTCATGTTCATCATGGCTCTGCCTATTTGCATATCTTGTGTATAAAATCATTAAGCAGGGAAAAAAAAGCAGGAAACAGTACTCAACTATATATATTTTTTGTTTTTTCTTGTGCATGTGTGGAAGAGGGTAGCAGTTAGTGGGCAGGCAGTCAGTCAGTTCTCTCTATATTTAGCCTGTTAGTACTGGAGCCATATTACCTAAGCTCTGCTGCAGCCAGAGCTGTTGATTTATCTAATCCCCCTTCACTGTCTGTCTCAGGGCTAACAGCCGTCCACGGCAGCACACACATTTGCATGTCAGCATTATTAAGACACATCTTCACACTATCTCCATTTGTAAACAATACCTTAACATAACAGAGTTACCGACCAGGTGAATTGCAAAATCCACTTGAGGTCGACTTCTTGGGGTTTATTTTTATCGCGTTTTATTTGTAGCATTCTGTGTATCCCTGTGATAATTCAGAATAAATTATTTAAAGTACAAACGTCTGATATGAGCGTATTTACAAAGTAAACAAATATGCATACAGGTTTGGAGATGCAGGAATCACCATGGTAACAGGGGCAGGATGGGCAGAGCGCAGACAGACAGTCTCCCAAAAAAAAACGTCCATGCTCCGCCACAAATACACCAGCACAAACACACACCGAGTCCTGACATGCTTTACTGTGCACGTACAGTTCTGTGTGTGTGACTCCGTGCACATCTTTATTCTCTCCCCAACTTTCACATGCACCAGCTTCACGTCGTTCAGGAACTCAAAGACTTTGTTGTGTACAAGGACAAGCTTGCACACATCGGCAACTGGCAGAGGTCAACTGAATATTCATTCATTCTGAATATTCATTCACAAGACAAACAACCATACATGCTCACACTCACACCAACGTTATTTTAAAATCACCCGCATGCTTTTGGTCTGTGGGAGGAAGCACAAGTACGTGGAGAAAACCCCCACAGGCACAGGGAGAGCTAACACACTCACACAGAAAAGCATCAGCCGATATTTGAACTGGGACCTTCTTGCTGCTAACCCTAATGCCACTGTTCAAGGTGAAACTCAGCGGTAAATTTAACCTTGGCAGCTTCAGTCATGTTCTTTTTTCTTTTATAAGCCTGCACTAAATCCATCTTTGAGCATATACTCCATCGAGCCAAGCTTTCAGTGTATTAAAGCAAATGGACAATTACTTTTATGTGTGGTTTGCAGGCATGCACAAAGCAATCACAGGAAAGTATGTGGACAACAAAGCAGGGATGTTGAAGAACAGTAAAGATTACAATGCATGGAATTTGAGGACGTCTTTTTAAGTGCAGAGATATTCAAATTTCCTCTTTTCAGTCATGCAAAATAATGTTTCAAAATGTTTTATTTTGCATATTATGTTTATATAAATAAAACACATGAAGAGTCTCTATACCATTACAGTCCATTTGCAGCCAGTTCAACTATTTGGCTTCACGCTGCCTCAGTAGGAGAGCATGATGTACAACACTTCAAGTATGCTCTGTATATTGTACTGGTCAGGATTACTAGCACATTTCAACAGTGAGTTTAGAATTTACAATATCTTTAGACAAAAATGATTTAAAAAATAAAGAAAGGAAAAACAATTTTAATAATCAGATTGAAATAGAAATGAATGTCCAAAGTTAATATCAAGGAAAACTCACATAAAGTGATTTAAAAATGAAGAGTTCAAATATACACAGAATTGCTGTCCCAGTTTGGATGGAAAAAAAAGTGTGCTGCATTCAAAAACAAAGCCTTGTTTCAAGAAAACTTGGTCAAAATATAAAATTAATCTGGTCAAGCAATTTTACATGACAAAAATATACTTATTTTAAAAGAAATATGTCTAATTTTATGAATTCTGGCCAAGTGAAAGACACCATTGGCAGGTTATTTTTCTGCATTAGACAATTTGACCACATCTACGAATATTAGGCTCATTTCTTGAACGGCCATCTTTGTGGTGAGTGGTTACTAGGGCTGCAACGATTAGTTGATGTAAAAAAAAGTTTTTAGAGTTCTGAAAATCTATACAATTATGAACACCTCTTGGAGGAGGAATGTTCATTTGTTAATATAATACACTATAGGAAGTGAAGGGTGCAGTACAGCTCACACGTAGCCAAGCAAAAAACAACGTTAGAGCAGTGAGATGTCGTTGTTGTTGTTTTATTAGCTCCTTGCCAGTCATCAACGCTTTGGTGGCTTCAACAATTCCTGAATATCCAAAAACACATAGTAATATATCTTGAATAGACTGGATTCTGTGAAACATCTACTGTGCTAGTAGCTAAGGACCTCACACATGCACAAAACACACAGCAGGAAACAGAAGCAGTAAAATAAGTAAGTCAAAAACAAATCAACAAATCCAGATGACCCTTCCCCGAGTGGGAAAATGAAAGTGAACGTAACAGGAGATGCTTCAAATCAACATGTTCACATGAAGTATGCATCATGAGCTAAGCTGTTAACATTTACCAGTCCTGTCCTCCTTCTGCCTGGCTCTTTATAGCCAGTGCCCATTTAGCTGAATTAAATCATGCACACACAGAGACACACGGAAGGTGTTGCTGAATACTGCAGGGTGCATTTGTGCTGGGGAAAATAAATAAATAAATAAATAAAAATAGTGCACACTGCTAACAGTCATAGATTTGCATGTTGTCGTACCGCCATGCCTCTGGCACTGACTGAACTTCAGTGCCATGCAGTTCAGGACTTGGTGGGATTTATATTTAGGTTGTAGTTTAACACAGTTTCCAGCACACTAGTTTGGGAACATCGGTGTGAGCACCGGGTCAGGCTGGGCCCGAGGCTACTGGCGCAGCAACTGCAGCTCGTCTGCAAATAGTAGGGCCCAAGGGATGATGACCCCCGTACACTCTTCATCATAGCCTTTTTAACAGTTACAATGATGGTATCGGGGGTGCACTGAACGAGTGATGAAACAGACTTCTTCCCAAACTTGTTATCAAAGTAACAGCTAAAACTGCTGTATGATACATGACTTGAGAACCATTAGTCAATTAATGACTCCAGTGTGAGCTATTTAGATCCAACAATATCTTTGTCTGATGACAGCTTCATAAAGAAACATTCGTATCAGGGCGACTACCATCCAAACCATACAGCTGGCAGCGAGACAAAGGCAGCAGGAGAACAAGACACTCACCTCCTACCTCTCTGATGTGCTTCAAAGCAAAATGCAGACGCACGCTAAAACCGATATGCAAAACTGAGTGCCTCTGTAACAAATCTCAGAAATCATTCCCGGCACCGCTGCCATCTTATAAGACATAATATCCCCCAGAATGGCTGTGTGAGTGAGTGAAGCCTGTACCAAAAGATAAAGAAACCTAATTTCCTCAAACTAATCGTGCAGAGCTGCAGTTTGAACAGAAACAAAGCTGTTAGGGTTTGCAGAAGTGAATGTCAGATGATGTATGTTGATAAGTGCGATTTATCTTCGGAAGAGCTCAGGAAATGGAGACAGAGCGCAAAGATGAGAGCAGGTGGGGAGACGTGTGCTTGTAAAATACAGTATTACTATGGAATGGGAAGATGGTAATTGAAGTCATGCAGGTCAATACAATTCCAAAAGCAGTTGAGCAAAAGGAAAAAGCCCTTATTTGTAAGGACATTTCCGTTTACGATTTTAAACAGGAATATTGGGTAATTTACAAGCTGAGATCCAGAGTTTTGGAAAGCACTATCAAGTAACTTCCTGCCAGGAAATGGGCCGACTAGAATGATGGCGTTTTGTTTTTAAAATAAAGGAAATGCCTTACTGCACTAAATAAAAACCTACATTCAATGAAGCAAAGAAAAGATTTTATATGAAATGAGGTCAACTCAGAAAATTTCAAAATTGAAAAAAAAAAATCATCAATAATAATAGCTATTTATATTTGCACAAAAAAATTATTTAGGTTTAAAACCTAGGAAGAGGAGGAATTGTTTTAAGTGTTTTCTACTATGAAACATTTTTTTTTGCACTATAGAAAGATGGACAACAAATTATTTGGTAATGTCCTTATAACCCTTCCTAGATTGACTGTCAACAATGGCTGCTTCTCTGAAATGATTGCTGATGTCTTTCCTACTTTGCATTGTGTTGACATCCACATGAATGCTCCAGAACAGCAAACTGCCAAAACTCACGCTTTTACAGAGATGGCCACACCTGCTGATAATAAATCCAGTGAATTTGTTTAGCAGCACCTGGCTGCTATTTACCCTCTTAATTCCTATACACACAGTATATAGCCATTTTACTGTTCCCGCAAGGAAAATTATTTATATTTCTCATCATGACTGACTGGACCGAGGGTTTAAATCTCCTTCTCGTGGCTTTCACTTTCACTCCAGCTCTGCACACATCTCCTCCTGATTTCCTTCGGGATCACAGGTCTCGCTCCAGCCAGGGATGGTGTCATGGAGAGCAGTAGCAGCTGGTCTTCAGTGCATAAAGGCGACATGGGGTATTATAGCATGTGTTGTCTGAGGCTTATTTAGCTAATTTTAAGACCTGGTAAGGACTAGGTTGAAAAGGTTTATGTGAAACCTTTTTATTGAGGCACTCTGTAGTTTATTCCCCCCCCTCACGTGACTGTATCCCTCAGTGACCACTGCTCTCTGCATGCCTTTTTTTTTCATCCCTTCCACTCTGGCATACACTCTCCCTTCCTCTCGTCGCCTCCACCACTCACTCTCGCCTTTTCTTCCTCGCCGCCCTGTTGATGAAACGAGACGTCTGCGTGCACCATACACTGATCCCAACAGACACCTGTTCCACCCACACCATTATCCTCTTTTCCCACTCTGCACAAACACAGACACATATGCATGTACACACGTGCTTAGATGAGGATGAGGGGAAAGTGTGAAGCAAAATGCTTCAGTGAATAATTTAAGTCTCTACAGCAGGGAGCCAAAATGGAGCCTGTCAAGCTGACAGATCCATTAAAGTAGCTGAGGTCACTCTCTACAAGGAATTTGATACTGTGCCTGAAAATAGAATGCTAATTACACAACATTCCTCTCTTAAGTTTGCAAAGTAAGTTAATACAGCCTCTGTGTTAAATGTCAGAAATACAGTGCATCCTGAAAGTACCCACAGCACTTCACTTTGTTCACATTTTATGTTACAGCCTTGTTCCACGGTGGATTTGACTCATTTTTTTCCTCAAAACTCAACACACAATACCCCATAATGACAATGTGAAAAAACATGTTTTTATCAAAAGATAAAATGTATTCACAGCCTTTGCCATGAAGCTGAAAACTGAGCTCAGGTGCATCCTGTTTCCGCTGATTATCCTTCAGCTGTTTCTACAGCTGAATTGGAGTCCACCTGTGGTAAATTACGTTGATTAAATGTGATTTGGAAAAGGCACACACCTGTCTATATAAGGGCCCACAGTTGACAGTGTATGTCAGAGCACAAACCAGCATGAAACCAGAGGAATTGTCTGTAGATGTCCGAGTCAGGATTGTCTCAAGGCACAAATCTGGGGAAGGATACAGAAAAATGGCCTCCATCATCTGTAAATGGAAAAAGTTTGGAAACAACAGAATTCTTCCCAGATCTGGTTGGCCGTCTAAAATGAGTGTTTGGGGGAGAGGGGCCTTAGAGAGGTGACCAAGAACCCAATGGTCACTCTGTCAGACTTCCACCGTTTTCCTCTGGAGAGAGAAGAACCTTCCAAGGAGAACCATCTCCTCAGCAATCAGCCAATCAGGTCTGTTTGGTGGCCAAAAGGAAGCCACTCCTCAGTAAAAGGCACATGGCAGCCCACCTGGAGTTTGCCAAAAGGCACCCGAAGAGCTCCCGGACCATGAGAAATAGTATTCTAAGATTGAACTCTTTGGCATGAATGTCCAGCGTTATGTTTGGAGGAAACCAGCCACTGCTCATCACGTGGCCAATACATCCCTCCAATGAAGCATGGTGGTGGCAGCATCATGCTGTGGGAATGCGTTTCAGCAGGAACTGGGAGACTAGTCAGGATAGAGGGAACGATTAATGCAGCCATGTATAGAGACATCCTGGATGAAAACCT
>JBAMYA010000017.1:5617558-5630511 GCA_037176975.1 Arrhamphus sclerolepis
GCACCGACGCTTCCCATCCATCCTGATGGAGCTTGAGAGGTTCTGCAAAGAGGAATGAGCGAAACTGCCCAAAGATAGGTGATCCAAGCTGGTGACATCATATTCAAGAAGACCTGAGGCTGTTATTGCTGCCATCAACATAATAGTGAGCAAAGGCTGTTAAAAAAAAGAAATGTAATCCATTTTGGAACAAGGCTATAACATAAAATGAAGACAAATTGAAGTGCTGGGAATACTTTCAGAATATACTTTATGTGTTTGATTCAAGCAGAATTCTTAAATACATAATATTCAATTATCCACTTATCAGTGATACATTTTGGACTGAACTCATCTGTGTGAGAGAAAGCTTATATAGCAGTATGACAAACTGTGCAGCAGCTGAGGTAAGAGAAGAGAGCAAAGACACCTCAGGACAAATGTGGGAGAGATTGTCAGGGTAAAAAAAAAAAAAAGACAAGGCCAGGGCCACTCACAGTTCAATGGCTTTGTTCCACATGATGACGTAGCCTGAGAGCATGAAGGATTCCACGTTGACAATGTGGATGTTCCCTCGTTCAGTGCCGATGTACAACCATTTACTCTGGAAGGGCAGGTGGCAGAACGTTATTCTGTGAAGATAAGGAAAGGAAAGTGTTAAGGGATGAAACGACAAAAAAAAGAGGGAAGAACCTTTTGGGAAATTGTTCCATGTCCTTTCATGGCCAGCTATGCAAAAGTTTGGGGGGATTTTCTTTTACCACTTCATCTGGTTGAAGAGGCCAAGATGAAACTGGCAAACCAAAGAGGTTTGTGACTCATCCTTTTTCTGTCTACACAGATACATAGGGGCAAAGAGTCAGTCGTAATTCTCCTGTTTTTGTCATCACCCCCCTCTTTTTATCCATCCATCTGATTTAAGTTTAATGAGAGGTTATAAATGCTTTCATCCTAAACCATAGTTATCCATTCATCTTCTCATCCTTTTTTTTATCATTTTGTTCTTTCATCCATCCTTCTGTAAAATGATATACAACCTCTGCAACCCAGTTTGCTAATATTTCAAGGTCACTCAGCTCCTCTGGTGATTCTTTTGATTATGCTCGTTAGCCACACCTGCATTTTTTTTTTTTTAATTCAAGACAAGGCCTTTAACTTTCCTGAGTTTTGATATCCTCTCATGTGGGAAAGCAAGAACAAGCTGTATCCATTTCCTTTTGGCCCAACTTCTTGTCTGGCAGTTTCCACAAGAAGGACACAGTACATAGTGTTTCATCTGTAATCCTACCCGATTAGCCGGTTCTGAGGCATGGAGTCACTCAGCATAAGCAGTTTAGCATTTGAATGTGATATAAGACAAATGCAGCATTGACCAGATGTTAAGAACATTTCACTGAAACCACATTAAAAGGTAGGATAAGCGACTCTACGCAATGACTTAATCGGGAACACTTCTTGTCACATTCAGTGAATATCTCTTCAGTCCAAAAACACCTGATGATATGTTAGCTGTTGCTCAGCCGTGGTGATTCTAAATCTTCTAAAAGTGAGTAATGCAATGGACTGGTGACTTGTCCTTTAGTGGCATGTAAATGCACAAAATATGGGCAAAAATACCTTGCTATGAGCATACACCTCCACTCCCTTTCCCAGTCTCCAGGTATGAGGCATTTATTCATTCATGTTATCAGGCTTATTGAAATAATTCTTATTCACACTGTCCAACAACTGTACAGCATTGAACAGATAAAATAGTCTATATAGTAAATACTGTTTAATATATTTTCCTTTTGTCTTTAGAGTGCTGCAGCTGCTTAAGCAAGAAATACAAAATCAGATTCTGCATCTTTAGGCCTGGTATATACTTGCAGTTTGACAAAGAATTAACATCTGTTTGCGTATGCAACTCGCTGCATTGCAAATATTTTCTTGAGTGCAGAGCCAAAAATGCAACCGTTTACAAGAAACAAGACAGAAGAAGTTACATATATATTCAAGTGGATATTGCATCTCAGGTATGTGTCGCATATTGCTTGGAGGATGTGTACAACATACGTGCCAAAGTGTCAGCCATGATCTGTTTGCGTAAGCGTAAACGACAAGTATCTCTTGCGTTCATGTTTGGTTTGTCCCTTCTGGTTCACTCTAGTATCATAGTGGTGCAACATGTTGGTTGACAACAATGAGACCTCTGCCATCTGTGGATGTAAATTTTACTTGTAAATTGAAAAAAAAATGTGAGATGATGAGTTAATTTAACCAAACCTGGACTGTTGGTCATTGAAAACCACATTAAGATACTCACAATAAGAGTGTGAAACTGTCATGAAAAACCACGCTGCTATTAGCAGTTTTGATACCAGTTTGGCGATATACCTGATTTAATGTCCTTATACACACACACACACACACACACTTTCCAACAGTTGACATGTATTTATAGTCCTGTATAAAAATGTCTGTTGAATAAGTTTGATGTCAGGAGCATAATTTACTCATAATTTGTTAGTGTGTGTCCATCTCATAGCGTGCATCTGTGTTTGTGCAAATATGCACGATTGTTTGTGCATGCACATGTTTCCCAGCTCCCGGTGAAGTCTCCAGCTTCAAGTGGTCACGACGCACAAAAGCAGCTGCCAGCTTACAGGCTCAGAGCCAAGAACATCGCCTCAGACATGACAGACGCCTGCCATGCAGAGCAGCTCTGAGACCAACTTCACTGTGGGCTGGATTTATAAGAGCACAGTTGAGTGCTAATGAGTCAAGGAGAGGGGATATTTCAGAGGACCGTCTTTTGTCATGGTTTTACGTGACATTTCTACTAAAGAGGCTCAATGTTCCCACATGTCATTAGAAATAAGTAGTTGAAATAATTTGATATCTGGAGTGTTGATCAAGTGATTTTTCCCATTTTTAAGCAACATTTACTGACGTACCCTCATGCAACAACTTCTAACTTCTAAATAAAAGGGATGCAATTTGATTCATGTAACATAATCCTGTCCAGGCGGTAAAATAGTAATATGAAGAACACTTAAAAGAGTTTTTGTTATTGAAATCTGTAAGGTATGCAAATAAATTAATAGAAAGAATGGAATGCAGTGAACAGAGAATTACAGAACAGAACACGAGTCCTAAACGTCTAAAATTATAAGATTTTGAGATTTTATGACTTTTTTTAAGGATCTTTTGGAATATCAGGAAAAAAAAGTTTGCATGTAAACTATTGGAAAGCTTTTAGACACAGGACAGATGTCCACTGCATAGGCAGCGGGATATTACCTCCAGTAATCAGTAGTGTAACTTATTACTAACAGAATTTCAGAAATAATATTGGCGTTACTAAAAAAGGAAATGGTATATTACAATGTGGCTTTCTTATATGCAGTGTGCAAAAGCTGTTGTGATGAGCTGCAAAGTGTAGAAGCTCCTACATTAGCTTGGAAGAAGTAAAACAAAAACAAAAAAAAGAAAAATAAAAGTAATATGCCTAATACTGTGATTATTGTTGAGAAGAAAAATGAGACCGATGTTCCTGGAAAATGTAAATGGTGCATAGTTACCAATACTCTTTTTGGGACTCTCTCTCTCTACAGCTAATGATATTTGACTGGACTGCTAACCATAAAACCTTTGTCAGGATCCAACTGTGTTGGATTAGTCAAGTTTACACTGTAAAAAAGCTGCTATGAGGTGTAAATGGATCATAAGCAAACATATTTACTATACTGTTGGAGGTGATATTGAACATGGATCAGTGGACTTTCTAACCAAGTGATGGTCACTAGTGACATGAGTCAAGCTTTGTAAAGGCATTTAAAATGTTCCAGTAGGCTGATAAGGATGAGGAGGTAACATTCCTAGACATAAGCTGAGCCGCTGCAACCACGTACAAACCCCCACATCCACACAGAAAGGTCTTGGGTATTCCCAAGGACTGAATCCAGAATATCCTCGCTATAAGGTGACAGCTCTAACCACTGCACCACAACACAAGTTCATTGATTCAACCCTCCATCATGTAAGATGAGTGCAGACCTTTGCCAAAGTCAACAGTCTACTGGTTTGGCTAATATAGCACACTTTTAAGAATGCTCAAAGAATGATCACACACAATTTTATGATGAGGGCATGAAAAATCTAAAATTCTTTGGTAAAGTATAGCATCCCCAAAATATCAAAACCAGCAGACCATTTTTCTATTTATTTGTTTCTTTTTTTTCATTGCCTAAAAACTAAGTCAATATCTAAACTTAATAGATGGTACTGTGAAAATGTAAAATTGTTTCCCAGGACAATTTCAACCTCAATGATGAATGTAATATGTATGATTTTCATTTCACATATGTATTTATGGATATTATCATCCATAATCCAGACAGTGCAGCCTCAGGGGGTCCCAAGCCACGTCTTCTTTGGGCTGGCCCAAGCTGGATTAATGCAGAGGATTAGGTCAGGAGAGCATCCAATGTTAAATCTATGCCAAAATAAACATGCAAATCACAAGACCCATGAACCCCATACTGGATCAGCTGAGGCCTGGGTTAACAAGGGTCACCATTAAGCACTGTCGAAATACAGAGCACCGATGGAAATTGGGCAACTGTTGGTTGAAGAAGAGAAGGAAGATGTGTTCATAGGCTGAGAGAAAAGAGGAAAAGCATGAGACTAGGGCTAAGAGCAGGAACTTTGAATGCTGGGACTACATGTATGAGAGGAAAAACTAGAGAGTTGATTGACATGATGCAGGAGCAGGAAGGTGGATATTCTGTATGTTCAGGAGACCAGGTGGGAAGCTAGCAAGGCTAGAAGCCTAGCAGCAGGGTCCAAGCTGTTCTATCATGGCGTGGATGGCAAAAGAAATAGACTTGGTGTTATCTTGAAGGAGGAGCTTGTTAGGAATGTTCTCGAGGTGAAAAAGAGCGTCAAATAAGTCTGAAGCTGAAGTGGTAAGAGAGTTCTTGGTGTTTCATAAGGAGAAAGCTAAGAAGAAGATAGACACAGAGGACTTAAGAGAGTAGATAAGAGCACGGGGAGATACAGAGTAAGGTGAAGGTAGAGGTGGCAAAGGCCAAACAAAGGATGGACAATAATTTGTATTCTAGGCTGGACAGTAAGATGACGGAGAGAATAATTTATACAGACTGGCAAAGCAGAGAGATAGAGATGGAAGGACTTGCAGCAGGCTAGGGTGAATAAGGACAGAGATGAAAATGTATTGACGAGTGCCAGAAGTGTGATGGAAGATGGAAAGAGTGTTTGAAGAGCTGATGAATGAAGAAACTGAAAGAGAATGACAAGTAGAAGAGGTGACCTTTGTGGACCAGGAGGTAACAAAGACTTGTAAGACTGAAGTGAGGCGGACACTGAAGAGGATGGAGAGAGTAAAGACGGTTGGTCCTTATGCGGAGGTATGGAAGTGTCTAGGAGAGGTGACAGGAGAGTTTTTAACCGTGGAGGATGCCTGAGGAATGAAGAAGTGTGCTGATGCCAATTTTTAAGTACAAGGAAGATGTGCAGAGAGACGTGGCAACTACAAAGGAATAAAGTTGATGACCCCTACAATGAAGTCATGGGAAAGAGTACTGGAAACTAGACTAAGGACAGAAGTAAATATTTGATTTCATAGTTAAAAAAAAAAAAAAAAAAGAGTGCTACATATGCAATATTTGCTTTCAGGATGTTGATGGAGAAATACAGAGAAGGTCAGAGGGAACTGTGTTGTGTCTTTATAGACCGTGAGAAAGCATACGAGAGGGTGCCAAGAGCAGATCTATGGTACAGATTTGAACAAAATCTTAAGACCAAGTATTGGTACATTGGTGGATTGTAACAATGTTGTAAGTATTACTTCAAAATTCAAAAAGAAGACACTGGAGTAAGAGATAAAAAATAGAAAGTTGGTCAGTCTATCAGTCTTTTTGGAAATTGAATATAAACTCAAAGAGGCTGTCAATCATCTGATCAAAGATTTAAGATCAAAGCCTTAAAATGTCAAAATCTGTCTAGAACACCAGAAGAAGGTGTTATCAGTATATACTGATTGGCAAGTTATTCTTAACTGGCAGGAGGGAACCTGAAATGACCTCATATCTGTAACTGTAATATTCACTTTTTCAGTTCTTTAGATCTTTGTTTTATTTGTGCGTTTTAGTTGACACATCATAACTTCAGTATGGATATCACCTGCATTTTCACCTGTTACGTACAATAATTCTAATGAAGTTCAAAAATTTCTTCTGAGAAATTCAATTCCCTTAATTCTACCAATAAACAAGTGTGGAAATCAGTTCTCGCTTATCTTGCTTTTACACTTCCCCTCCCCCGCCATGACTTCCCATCATATCACCGTGCTTTGACATTATACTGTAGCATCTACTTCTGCAGCACATTTCTGTGAGGCCAAGAGGCGACGAGAGCATCCTACGCCAGAATGACTCGGCAGGATTTCATTTGCGCGCCATCCGTCCCCACACTCCAGCCCACAGACTGATTCACTGCTCTCTGGCTGAGCTCCAGTCTGTCTCAAATCCTCCTTTCCTCTCTTCCCTCCCTTCTCCTGTGATCTGATCTGAATGGATGCCGACACTTTCTGCAGCTCTGTTTTCACCCAGCAACTCAAATTCTGATCGAAGGCAGGGAGGGAGAGAGGAAGGCAAGAAAGTGGGCGAGAAAGATCTTTTTTCGAGATCAGTCATCCAGGTCATGACAATCTTAAGTGCATAAATAGAGGGCAGCTAGTCGTCCTCTTGGTGTAAACCTTAAGGATAATACATGTGGTTAAGTCAAATCTGCACTGTTTGCTGTTAGAACAATTATTTGGATTAAAACATAACCTTTAAAACAATTAACTACCACAGTGAGGAGTTCCATAACAGGGACAAAACCAGCAGATAATGTTTAGCTATGGTCTCATTATATTTCAGAAGTTACAGTCTAGTTGATATCTATTCAAGCTTTTTAGGATTAATGTTTTGACTCAAACAGGCATAGGATGAACAGATATCTCCCATTTGTACAGGTCTACACAGCATTTTTCCTCCTCATCCATCATCTCAACAAAGTGAGATGATGTCCTGTATTTTGACTTGCTCTATTTTTTTTTATTCAAAGCAGCAGATGCTTTTCTAAAATTTGTTTTATGTACAATAAACAGGGAAGGCTGTCGTCATACAGGCGGTGTTTGATGTCAGTCCTTCTGTACACATGTGGGTCAAGATCAGGTTAACCTGTCGGCATCTTTCCGGTAAAGAAATACAACCAATGGAAAATAAATCTCGGATGCTTACAAGTGTTGCCTTTCATTCACTCTGATCAAATTTGTCCATTCATTATTATTTTGGTTAAAACCACCAAAATGACATTGGTTCTGAGTACTGTTAGAGCTGAAACGAGGGTTTGGGAAGCTCTGACACCGCCAGGATACTCAATGAGCCGACGCTTGGCTAATTGACCATGACCTTTGAGTCATTAGGCTTTTATCAGAACTGGATCTCGGTGGAGGACCACGCAGGTATTCAGTTCGAAAGGAAAGTGGCTTGCTATGGGTGAAAGCTGTCCCAGCTGCAACCAGCACAAGCTGCCGATGAGCTCCAGGCCATTAACCGGTTCACCCAGGTAGCTTTGCAAAGCTTCGATCACAGACCCTTCCAACTAACAGCACAACAAACAATAAGAAAATAGCAACAACTGTGTACTGTTAGGTCTTTTTTCATAGCTCAGAAGTCAAATCAACACAGAGCGAAATGCTAAGTAGCTAAAGTGATGACAGCTACCCATTAAACAAATTCAGCTGTCAAGACAACAACATTAATTATGCATACGTACATCGCCCCACAGAGAACAAAACCATTTTTTGAATCAATCAATCTGTCAATATGTTCCTATATAAATTTAGCATGGGGGTTAATGGGAATTGTCTTGCTTTTGGAGCCAGCCCCTAATGGTCAGTTGAGGAATAATACTTTTCCTCACTTCCTACTTTGCCTCAGTTAAGCAAAATTGACACAGTTCCTTGTTTGTTTCTTAAGATATAAAGTGGTTTTGATCTTTTTAGCTAACAAACAAGCTAGATTTTTGTTAACTTTCCCAAAACTGGACTTTCAAATCTGTAAAAATGCACATGAACATTGATAGTAAATGAAGACCATCAATATTGAAGACTAAAACTGGGAATCGACGAAGAAAAGGAAGCAATATTTGTGTTTAATGATATAGTTAGTGTTTATTTCATATGAGTTTTTTTTTTTTCTGCTGCTATGTGTTAGACGGCTGTTGTGGTTGCTGCAGTTGTCTTTTTGTTTATGCAGGAAATGGCTGCCTTATCCTCTACAGACTGATGAGGATCAAGTCAGGATTTGAACAAACAGTCCAGGAGAGGGAACAATAGTGCCGCTAGAAGACGAGGAGTTTTATATTTGTTTTACAGATCTGTCTGGTTTAATCTTGCATGTCAACCTAAAAAATGGTTGACGTTTTTTTTTTAGCTTGAATTCAACAAATCACTCTTAACTGCAGATGACATGTCACCTCATGATATCATTTTGACAGCTATGGACCAAGAAAAATCATGGACATCTTTTTGTAAAAAATAAATAAAGCATTTGTTTTTTTTAAAAAAAAAACATAACATGTCCTCTCCCCTTAAAGGTTACAGAGTTCATTGGTGAAATCAGAAGTTTTTGGTGTGTGTTCCAGAGGGAAAACATTTTTAACCTTGCAAGGAGAAAAATAAATAAATAAATCGATGCCTGATGAAGGGGGTGCTTTAGCGAGAGCAGACCTTGAAAATTCAAGACTGACCCGCAGCTGAACCAATCTGAGGCAGATGTTAATAAATGACCTCATCCTTTCTTATCCTCACGGGGCAATGTTGATTAAAAAAAAAAAAAAAAAAAAGACATTAATATATTACAGTTACAATAAGAGTTAGATTCAATTTTATAAAACTATAATGGTCAGTGGGCTGAAGCGGGTTGGGTGTTTCAAATTCATTCTTAAAATCATTACACCTGTGGCTTCTTGCATTTGAGCCATTGGAGCCTGTCCTACAGAAACTGGAATAACAAAGTAGAATGCTCCTTCTCAAGGGCAATATGAAAAGAATCCTAAAAAGACATTTCATTTCATTAGATATTTTATTAAGCAGAGCCTGTTTCATGGGTGATCCAATCCCACAAAAGTCTATAGACTACCTGCAGAGACAGAGCGCTGTGTCCACACTAAGTCTTATGATGGTAAATGGCTCATGGCCACGTAGATGAAGGTGATCATCCAACCAATCCCTACACTGTGACTATCAACTATTTCGTTTCGACTCACCCAACGAGGTGATAAAATAAGGAAATTCCATTACCTATGTTGCAACGTATATTAAATCATTCAATATCAACAAGACTTGTTCTGTGTTGTGGTTGCTTGAACTTTAAAATTTGATACCAATGGAGACACCAGTTTACACATCATCTTAAGGCTCATCTGCTTACAAAGATATTCATATATTTCCAGCTTAGAAAGTATATTTTTTAATGACACTTTTATAACCTCAATTCCCAAAAGTTTGGGATGCTCTGTAAAATATAAATAAAAACAGAATGCAATGACTTGCAAATGACATAAATTCCCATTAGTACTTAAAGAACATATCAGATGATGAAACAGCCATTTTATATAATGTAAGCTCATTTTGACTTTGATGTCATGCAAAGAAGAATCCAAAGTGCATCTAAAATGGTCCGAGCAATGGTCCGAGGACTAAAGAGATCTAAAGAGGAGTAGAACCATCAAGCTTTTTTTTTATATATATATATAATCAGTAGAGGAATCAAAAGCCTGCATCTCTGATGGTATGGGGTTACGTTATTGCTTATGGTTTGGGCAGCTTACACGTCTGCAAAGGCACCACCAATGCTGAAGAGCACATAAAGGTTTTAGAACAACATATGCTCCCAACCAGACAACATATCTTTCAGCTAAGGAGTTTCAGATTTCATCAAGTCAATGGTAAACCACACGCTGCATCCATCACAAGAGCGCGGCTAACAGGAGAAGAGTTCGGCTGCTGAACTGACCTGAATTTTAACCCAGACAAGAATGGGATAACATTCCTCTCCTAAAACTAGAGTGACTGGTCTCCACATTTCCCAGGCATTTACAGACAGTTGTTAAAAGAAGAGGAGTTACTACACAATGGTGAACATCTCCCTGTTCCAACTTTGACATGTGTTGCTGTCATCAAAGCCAAAATGAGGTAATTGTCCATACATTTGTAAAATGTCTCAGTTTGAACCCCTGATATGTTCTTCAAGTTCCATTGGGAATAAAATATGGGTTTATTAGATTTGTAAATAATCACGTTACTTAAAATAAATAAATAAAATATATATTTTTTATTTTTTTAAACTTGAGTTGTTTGTATTTTGGTTTTGTGTGCATGTGTGTCCGGAACCCTTGAAGGGGGACAGTTATGTCAGACGGACGCTGAGTGAAAGATGGCAGATGTACCAGATAACGCACCAGAACGTGAGCGTTTAAACTGAAAATTTAACTTTTATAGTCTGGCTGCTTTTTCATGTGACAGTTAGATATCTTCTTTTAACCATAAGTTTGTTCTGATCTGATATGAGTGCCATTGCCTGCCTCCCTCGTTGGTCATTACCTTGCTGCGTCATCATCGACTATCTACGTCGCTGTCGTTTTTTTTTTCTTCTTCCTGAATGAAGCTTCTGAAAACATCAAATACACAAAACCTGACATTGAACAAATGTTACTAATCTCAAGTCCAACATTTTTTTAGTAACGACACAATATCAGATGTTGACAGAGTCTGTGTATTTAGGAAGGATGTAAACCATTCCCATATTATTATTTACACCTGCTGGGATTTGGTTTTGAATTTAGAAATTTAATTTTAACTGTTTGGCCAAACGGTTATACATGAAACCGTAGAAGATTTGAGTTTTTGTGAGCAAAATATGAGAAAATATAATGTAATTGTTGTAGTCTCAGCGGTTTTCATATCATTCACATCAATATTGGGATTATTCTGTATTGACCAAAATTAGGAAATATATTGTGATATAAATTTTAAGAATATTGTATAGCCACAGGTTTATGTGTAAACCTTTAAAATCTTAATATTCCTTCTTAACTTTGGCAAAAGTAATTCTTCTTATTTCTTGACTGAACTGGATGATATATTTAAACCTGTAAATGCACATTTGTGACGGATATATGGGCCCTTCAAACAGGCAAATCCATGACTGCTAGTCACACTTTTCAGCCACAGACTTTAGTTTAAAATTAGCCAGCTGGAACCAGAAGATTTTTTGTTTTTATAGTTCTGACTAGAGCTGTTCTAGTACCAGTATAAGATATAAATATATTGAGTGTAATATGATGTACACTGATATTCATTCACTGACAGGCATCTAAAAGATGTGTGGTAATCAGATTTAAAATTGATAAAGCCAACATGGACTCTGGTTGGTCTCCTACTTTTAGACTGCCCGGGTACCACAAGTGAGCAAGCAGGAAAGTCTGCATCATGTCAGGGTTGTCCCAACCAGAACCTGTGCGCCTCCGGAGCCACAAAGGCCCCCGACCCAGGTAAAACTGTATTTTATAACCTCATTTGCTCAATAATTTTGTATGCACAGTTTCTCAAATATTTTTAGAATAAGTAATAAACTTCATTCTACTCATTGAAACCCTTCATTCTCCCCACTTTTTTTTCTGGTCTCAGCTATTGCAGAAATCGGAGTAAAGCTATCAAATGTGAAACATAAGATCCTCGTGTTGTCTGGAAAAGGAGGAGTGGGGAAGAGTACCTTTAGTGCTCACCTGGCCCATGCCATAGCAAGTGACAGCACAAAAGAGGTAATTATTTATTCGCTGTACGCGACAGTTTTCTCTTTTAAGGCTCATGAAGTTTTAAACCGATAATGTCAAGAATAAAATGACTTCTTCCTCCATTGCTTTGTCCACTTATACTGCATTTACAAAGTACCTGTGGTGTATTCCAAGTCCAGCTGATACAGATGGGTGGTGAATTAACGGAAAAAAAAATCATTGTCTTAATAAGGTGCATTATTTTTCTGCTTAGAAAACCACTGATCCCTTGTATCACTTGGTAGGCTGCATGGTAACCTTGGAGGAGACCACTGTCATAGGCACAGAAAATTTACTTTTGTTGCTCAAATCAGCTTTATGTATGTGGGACATTTAAAGCAGAAATGTGAAAAAGTAAAGAACTTATTAATATGTGAATGAATTAAAAGGAAAATAATGGTTTAAATAAATATATAATAAACTAAGGTAATGCCTATGACTATTTAAGAGCTGAGGAACATTTATATCAGTTGTTCAGTTTAAAAAAAAAAAAAACGAAAAAACCCTCCAAATAATTCAAGTTGTCTCACAAATGTCTCTGTGAAGACCCTTTAACTTCAGAATTTGTGTGTGTATGCACATATGCATATATAGGTTATAAGCATAAAAATGGAAATGTATGTCGTATTTCTGTAGATGTAGGTACAAAGCAGTACCCTTGACCCTGATCATATATTCAGGCCCGGTTTAGATATTGTAGTCAGTTGTGTCAAATGCAGCATTAAGGTTATATCATGATAAACTTAAAGACATTATTGTCAGTGGCAGTAAAGAAGTCATTTCTAAACCGTCAACTGCTGTAAATCCAGACGTGAACAACAATGGGCTTTAAGTTGATGTGGAACAGTAAAGGCTTTCTTATCTTTTGATTGTAGGCTTTTGGAACAAAGGTTTTTATTACAGATTATCTGAAAGCCTGATATATACATACACACACACACACACACACACACATATGTATGTATATGTGTATATACATATATATATATATATATATATATATATATACACACATATATACATATATATGTATATATATGTGTGTGTTTGTGTATGTATGTATGTGTATATATATGTATATATTT
>JBAMYA010000017.1:5638001-5685445 GCA_037176975.1 Arrhamphus sclerolepis
AGAATTTTTTTGAGGTTTGGGGTAGGTTCAGTTGGAAAAAAGGCAACTCCCCAAAAAAAAAAGAAAACCCGGCTTTTTCTTTTTTTTTTAAAAAAAAAAAAAAAAAAAAAAAAGCCACTTCTGGTATTTTCTATTTGTGATGGTAATGCAGCTTTTACTCACAACGTGAAATCTTCCACATTTGTTTCTGTAAACCTGCACTACTGTGTAGCTGGATAAAGACCATTTCCAGTAACTACTTTATTTCCTCTGGCAGTACATTTCTGGCTTGATTTCACGCCAGGATGGAAAATAACTTCATTTCAATTTCTTTCTGTTGTTTTCACATCACTGCTTTTTGACATGGCATAACAACGTTTTGAAAATATTTCACATGATTAAAGAACAAAATGAAAGGAATCAGAAAAGATTACTCTTATAACAGACAAAAGTCATTCATTTTTGTTCTTGAACCAAAACTAAATAACACAATATGCATTTTCTTTCCTTTTTTTTTCTAAACAGAATTCTTTGTACTAATTATTATCTGCGGAAGAGCACGTAGAGGAATCCTCTGGTCGCCACACAGCTGCTTGAGAAACAACTGTCACAACAAGAACAGGAAAAGAAAACTCTTACAGCTCTGATCACGCTTTCATGTCAAAAGCTTTTTTCAGGCAACTCACTCTAATGTGTTTTTGAATAATCGGAAAAAGAAAAAATAGACCCTATTTTCGTTCAATTCAAACCACCAAGTTGGTTTGATGTGTAATCCAGGTTGGATTGTGGCATGTGTCTCCATGTGGACTGCACAGCCGTCCAATCAGATCCCCAAGAGCTAAATTATACAATCACTCTCAGTGTGGTGCGTACCGGCAGCTTAAGCATAAAGGCAGTGTTAGCACACATTTCACAGCTAAGACCAAAATCTCCTCTGCCTCCTAACATGTGCAGAGCTTGTATAAATGAGGGAGTTTACATAAATAAAGCGGCCATTCTTGGTCTTGACAAAGTTAAAGGCTTATATGGAATGTTGGACTTTTCAAAAAAAGGTTAATATAAACACGAGGAACAAAATTTTGACTTATAGCACATTTAATTGATGGACCTTCAGCATATTTAAGCCTCAGGTTGTGTTCCTTAAAGTGTCGATAGGTGGTTTAAAGGACTTGATATGTTGACAGATGCCCACGCAGGGACACAGGCTGTCAGAACCCACCAGCGGTATAATGAAGCCGTGGTGGATTCCTGTCAGAGGTTTCTCACATAACCAGGACAATGCAGCTGCATGTGTGCTGCAGAGATTTTTAACAATATAAAGAGATTAGTTTGTTCCCCTCCTTTTTCTTTTTGTTTGCACCCAAAATTATATTAAACCCTGTTTGCTTGTCCTTTTGAAATCGCTGGGAGCTTTTCAAAAGTGAAGCAATCATGATTTTACCCGAAGGTTTGGAGAAGACGCGAAGCACGTGCAGTGGTCTGCACCTTTACACCTTCCTATACGGTGCTTCCTGGGTGAGGTTTATGCTATTAATGAGCTTCGTGAGCACACTCCCAAGTTTTCCATCCATCCATCATCTATAGCCCAGTATTTCCAGTGCAGGGTCACGGGGGTCTGCTGGAGCTCATCCCAGCTCACTTTGGGTGAAGGGCAGGGGTCCACCCTGGAAAGGACGCCAGTCCATCAGAGGCTCCCAAGTTTTATGCAGTGTTAATGAATTCGGAGCAGATTTTTGTCAGGAAGTGATATTACGTGAAAATCTACTCACAGATTCGCAAAGATTTCATGAAAGAAACACGTTATATTTTCTGATTTATTTGTAAACATGAAAGCGGAAATGAGCCTAAAAACTTCAAAGAAAAACTTGTCGTCACCTGTGTCGTCACTCTGTTGATAATTTGATTGGAGAAGAAAACAGGATATGAATTCTGATTGAGCAGAGCAGCAAAAAAAACAAACAAACAAAAAACAAGATACATCAGATCTGCTTTTAGCTTTATTACCACCAGAAAAAGCACCTGAGCTTAAATACAGCCTCCTCCTGGATTTCAAATGACTCATCATTCATAACCTTGCAAGAAGAATTCCCCTCCGTCTCCGCTGTCCATCTTTTCCAGTTTTCGATCAAACGTGAAGCAAAGTTGCTCTGAAGTGCCTCATCTCGACCCGCGCGGGACGAGCCTTGTAAGAGATGTCTCACAGTTGCTCACAAGACAATTCCCTCATTCACTTTGAGCCGAGCGAGGTCTCCATCTCAACCCGCATACTTCTCGCCACACTGCATCAAGTCTCTGTGCGGACGGGCTAACCACAGGCAGCGATTGCAGCAAGACAAGAGGACAGGAAGACGGCAAGCAAAAGCAGAAAGTGGGTCAGCTTCACATCTTGTCAAGTCCAATTAAATTTTTCTGAGCTATTCTGGAAGTCAAAGTTGACTGATAATTCACTTTCATACAGCTCTCCTTTTATCTATTTCTGTCAAAGCTACAGGCAACTTTCCTGACAAATAAAGGTGAGTCACTGGGCATCAGGCAAAGTAAAGCTGCAAGAGAAATAGCTGCGGGAAACAGTCTGAAGGTTTTATGAAACCATGGGTTCCAGGAATAGCATTGATGAGCGTGACTGAAAAGAGACGAGTTTGTGTGTCACCTGAGAGAAGGAATGGCTCAAACATGTCATATCTGTGTTTATTTGCAGTAAAATGAGGGAGAGGCTTTTGACAAGAACGGAAAGTTCTAGAAGGGTGAAGAGTCGAAGAGTGCAGAAGGGAGGGGAGAAAATAATGTATGATCTCATGTGAAGATGTGTGACGAAAAAGTCTGATGAGATGAAAAATTATTCTGGGGAGAAACGGGTAAATGTTGTAAACCAGACATGTACACCGAAAGAAAAAAAAAAAAGAAGTGGTTAATGGAGGATAAAGAAAAGGAATAAGAGAGCACTCTCTGGAGAAAGCACCAGAGAGAACGAGGCAGGGAGTGGGGGGAGTGGGGGAGGTATGACGTTGGGCCAGAAGTGACGTCAAAGCAAGCATTCATACATCACACTGCCCGGGAGGGGCCAGAACCTGCTCCTCTGTGAGTCCAGAGAAAAAGGATAACGCAAAAGAAGCTGGGAGGCAGTAAAGAAAGGGAACATTGCGAAGGCATTGTAAAAAAAATAATAAAACAAAACTGAGACACGGATTTGGAGCAATAAACTCTGAAATAAAAGTTATAACCACGAAAGGTAGAACAAAGACAGATAAAGAATGCAGCTCAGCTGCTGGTTCTTTTAAATCATCCACAATGCTGCAGACCATCTCCGCCCCAGACCACCTGAACAGTCCCATATCAGCCATCTCTGGGCTGACTGCAGCCGTTTATATCAAATTTAAAGGCTGCTGAGGGGCATCTATTCCTTCACACCTTGATCCTGCCCTGCACTGTGGCCAACGCTGCGCTACGACCACACATTCTTTGATAAGACTTTTCAGTTCAGGGCACAGCAGCTTCTTTGCTGGTGTATCCTGACCTGGCACATAATTTTCTTTTCACTTTAACTCAATTTAAAAGGATCTCGATGCATGGAAAGAATAAATCTGCTATTTCAAAATATGATCATCTTCAAATTTCATGGTTACATTTCATATTAGCCAACACTGAATCATAGAAAAATATGAAAGATTGCTTTTTCTTAAAAAAAATTAAAAAAATTCTAAGATTTTTTTGCTTATCTTCACTTGGAATTTAGGACTCTAAAATATTATGCTTTTCCTAACTTTAAAATGTTCTAAATTGTTTAAAAACTGTTTTATAACCAGCAGCCATTTCCAAGGTGAACCACTGATTAACAGCAGAGTGAGCAGGGAGCAGTGGAAGAGGAGGCCAAACATGATGCTCACAGGAGCACTCAGAAAATAGAAGATATAAGCTGCACAAGCTAGCAAACCCAGAGGCATCTTAAGGTTTTTTTTTTGGTGCTTCATCAATATGAATGGGGATCGAAATTGCATAATATGTGACCTTGAATAGCAAACATATTGGAAAAAGAAAGCAAAAAAAACCCCAAAAACTTCAAGTATCTCCGACTGTATCTTAACCTCAGCGTGGTAGAATTTATGGAAACAAATGAATTAAATAAACCCTGCAGAGAAGAGTGTTGTCTTCTCTGGGGAACCTAATAAAGAACGATCGATTCTGCATTATTGATTTGACAGCACACAATTTATGATTTCTCCAACCTTTACAGTTTGATCTGCTGAGCTCTATCAGCCTTTCCACAATTAGAGATTCCTCCATGGGTTTGTGCTGCAGATTCGTTGCCGTGGTTACTAAACACTACAGTGGATGTTCTGTCTACAGTAAGAGAAGTGTAAACTGAACAACAAACTGCAAGCTCTCTGTGAGTGTGTGTGTGTGAGTGTTGCACACACATCAGCAAAATAATGATCAGTTCATTAGAATCAACATTCAATTAGCTTACAGTCATATAAGAACCAGTTTGTTCTCAGTTTGCTGCTTATATGAGAATATAAGAATCAATTTTGATTTCTCTCTCTTTTTTTCTACTGCACTTCCATTAAACATGTGCGTGCGCTTCTTCTGAGAGCTGCAGGGCTGGAAAACAGTGCTGTTGTATGTGCATGACCGCTGAAGCCCTCAGGTAGCACTGTATGGGAAGCTGTCATGTCAGTGCAGCCAGCACAGTCCATATACATAACCTGAAACTGTTATGTAAGGAGGGATCCATATATTATCTCTGCATGAAAAAGAGACGCATGAGCTCATATTTGATGGACAAAAAGACAGCGCACATGTGCTCTGAGAGGGCTCTGCTTATTTCAGCAGGACTGCACGACTTACAAGAGACTGCAGTCCAGATCTGTCTTTCACTGAAAATTTAAGGTGACCATAAAGAAGAGAATAAGGTGATGTCAATAACAGGCTTTTGAGTCTGGTTGTCAAATTCTATCATTTACTGAATGACTATTTGTTGTAAAAGAAATAGCTCTTAAGTTCAATAGAAAATATATTACAGTTCCAAAGAGGCATTTGTTAACACTGTAGGCTACGTGCATTCTGGGATATCAACCAGGGATCTTGTTTTATAGCGCTTACATGATTGTGATGTGGGAAAGAACAAAAATATATCACAACATGAGAACGTGTGCGCTTAAGGCAGGTTTTCTGTTACTGCTGAGCAACAGCAGTAGCAATGACGAGCACCCCACCTAGATGGAAGTTAAATGAGCTTCATCCCTTGAGCTTTGCAGATTTACACATTGTAGCATTCAAAGGCCCAGTGACTTATTTGTGTTCATTTGTTTACCTTTCCCCTTCCTCTGCCGGAGCATTCAGGCAGCACGTGATACATCAATGACAGAGAAAGTGCAAAGAAGCGATGAGAATCATGCTCCCTCATGAATTTCAGAGTTACACATGGGGGGAAAAAAAGAAGCCCCACAAGTTTTGTCATGTAATCAAACTCAAACACAAGCATAAAAAAAGGAAAAAACACGCAAAATCTAGTGTCGGGCAAACCTGTAATTCATTTCTCTAACACAGTCCTTGTATAAATTATCCCCCTTGACACATTTGATTTATTATGCAGGCAAACAATTAAACCAAGCTGGGACCACCAAGTATTTGTCGCTGTCTCAGCTTCCACACATTCACCTTGGAAAGTGTGATGCTGTGCGCACAGACACACACGTTACAGCCCCTACATCTATTATAGCCCCTCCACCTCAGATTCATCTCGATGACATTCTTGACAACAACCTTTTGCAAAGCCGCACAGTTCAATATTGCAGTAATCACCGATCAGATTTTTTTTTAAAAAAGTGAGTCTTTTCTAAAAAGTAGACGGATGCTGCTGCACACGCATGGATTGCACTGTATCAAAAGACGAAACTGGAGATTCGTTGTGCATGTGTTTCACAGTAAATTTAAAATAAAACTTTTAAATTGAAAATAAAAATATTACACAGGAATAAAATAGCCATTAACCCTTTGCAAGTTTCTTTTCAGTGACCTCCAATATAAATATCAAGTAGAACGCTGAGACAAAGACACTGCTGTGTTGTGAAATACACTTGTTTCCTGTGTATTTTATGACCTGACGAACATATGGAACGATTGTTTCCTGGGAATTCTGTATCTTGCTTGTATTTTTCATTTTTTACCAAATTATTTGGAATTTACAGAAGCGTTTTGCTGCCACAGCTGTGACATAAAAATTGGAGCAGTATCACGTTATAAGGAGAAATCTTCACGCAATAACGAAAAACCTACCTCATTATCACCTCGTTTTAACGAGGACCTTTTCTCGTTAAAACGAGTTTGGTACATTTCTTGTGATCACAACGTCTTCTCGAGACAGGTTATCTCGTTATAACGTGATAGGATGTTTGATTCTAATCCTGAAAAATAAATCTCTTCAGTGTGGAAATACGTTACTCCGACAGATTTCTACTTTTTAAAAAGGTAAAATGCCGCCCCGTGTCTTTCTCCATCTCCATGTTCTTCAGGATCAGAATTAAACATCGTGCGAGAAGGTGACGTTATACTTTTAAGTTTGATTGTGTCCTCGTTAAAACGAGATGTTTATCTCGTGATAATGAGGTAGATTTTTCGTTATTACGTGAATATTTCTCGTTATAACGTGATACTGCTCCAATTTTTATGTCACAGCTGTGGCAGCAAAATGCTTCCGTAGGAAGCGGCTTAATTTAGATATATTACAGGTAACTTATAGATTCCACTTATTTCATGTGAACGGGGAATCTTCCTCATGCAGCTGAGTTTGTCATGGTGTTTCACAGTGTTCTATACTTGGGCAATTACTTTTCTGTAAACATGCTTTCATTAGAAATCTACTATCAGACAGCAGGATAAACATTCATTGCTATGCAGATAATACACAGATATAAATATCCATGAAGCCTGATAAACCTGTAAACTATCTGAATGACATAAAGACCTGGATGACGGCTTATTTCCTGCCACTAAACTCACATAAGGTGTTGTTTTGGACCTGAGCACCTCAGAAACTGTGAGGACCGTCTTCGCATTTGGTAACTGGAGAGCAGTACTTTTGTCGTGTTGTACTACTTTGGAGAGGTTTCTCAAGCTGCCTTCTTTCACCTTTGCACTATTGTAAAAATAAGGAAAATCATATTTCAGGATGATGCAAAAACAAAAACCATCTCATGCAGGTGGTCTTACAAAACTGGACTGTTGCAGTTCCTTGTTGGTAGGATGCCGTACGTTGCCTTCAGTGAGAGTTCGGAGATCATATTTCCCTGATCTTAGCTTCCCTTTATTGACTTTCTCCTCACATGAAAAGCCCTTAAAGGCATCTCTCTCTCTCTTATTGCGAGGCACTCATAGTATGTTTTTAGACTGGCACTACATCTGATTTTTCTTTGAAAAGGATCTCAGTATGTGCACACACACACACACACACACACACATACACACACACTCAAGTGAAAATGTGATGAAAGCTCGACTGGAAATAGCCTTAATAGCAGATTGCTTTTGTAATGGTTTTGTAACAGACATTGTTTGCTTGGGGAATCGGGGAAGGACATGCAGTAACCCAGGAGAACAAATCTGTGCACGTGTGTCTGCATATATCCATCCAAACCCCAGCATTTACAAACTCCAACAGGCTTTTTCAAAAGCTTTCAGTTTTCGAGTTGTGTGGACAAAAGGTATAACCGTGAGCCTTAGGCCGTTTTCAAAACTGCAGACAGCATACCGAGCATACAATGAACTAGACAGGTTGTACTCCACTCTGGTAGGGAGCTTGCCATCGTTTGCACTGGGGCACGACTGGAAACTGCTCACGTGACTGCAGTGAACGGTTTGGCACAATGGGATACAGTATGTGACGTAGACTGGTCAGTTGCACACTGGCAATATTTCCAGAAGTAGCACACCCTCTGGGTATTTTTAGCACACTGCAGATTGTCTATTGTAGTGATCATGTGGATTCTTGGCTGTTGGAGCAAGGCCATTTCTATCCAGTAATAGGGTATTAATGAGCTAGGACAGTGTCTAATGTCAGCATGATAACTCTGCACTAATCTACTGTACACTGACTCAGAGGCAAATATGAGGAATGAGGTGAGATAGCAGGAGAGAAGGAAAGGAAAGGAGGAACAGAATGAAGGCACTGAAAGATGCTTGGAGGTTCAGGGGCTGCAGAGGTTGAAGGTGGGAAAGTGCAACGAAGGGTGGAAATGCAGAGGGAGCAGGGATAGAAAAGATGCTGGAGTGAAAAAGGAGGTAAGCTATGAGGGGAAGTGTTGAGTCAGCTGAACAGCTTGTGTCCGATCCCCTCTGAAACAGCATGGAAAGCATAATGTGAGATGTTTAAAAAAAAAAAAAAAGAAAAAGTAGGGAGTATGGAAAATGAAAAGAGACAGGAGCTGGGAAGAGTAGGGGAAGAAAGGAATATGACAGAGGAGAAGTGGTTAGGAGAATGAACTCGCCAGGGAGCGAGAGATGCTGTGTGAATGCAAAATTAAAAAAAAAAATAAAATACACAAAGCTGCATATTTCTATACCTGAGCATCTCGGTCAGACTCTCTTTTCTCTTGCAAGTTCCATTTTCATGACTGAGACAGGCAGCAGAAACAGAAATTGCAAGTTCTGCTGTTCTAGCAATCCTAAACCAGTTAAAAGATTAACTTCAATAAAGCAATGCAGCTAAACACAATGGGGAGCACAGCTGCACACTGATACTGAGCCCCAAATTTGATTTCTACTGTTGTGATTTAGAATGAATTCCTTTCACTTTATATACATATATATATATATATATATACACACATATATATATATATATATATATATATATATATACACAGTATATATATGTATACACACACATATATATATATAAAAACCACTGCAGCTTACTGCAACGTATGAGCACATTCCTGAGTTTCTGAGTGATGCCTTTTGCCCTGGGGTGGTCACGGTCACAGTTTTTGCGTCTGTTAAGAGAGTTGAGAGGCGGCTGCTGATAGCTTATTTTTTTTCTTCTCGTCTCTTGTCTCTTTTTCGTGCTTGAGCTTCACCCATTCCTGGTACTGCCTGGGATGACAGCTCTTAAGATGAGTGATTAAATTAGTGGTGTTGAAGGCGCGGGGTTTTGACTCCTCCTCGCATGGCCGCAGCTGAGTATTCACTGCAAACAGCAATTTTGGTATCGCTTTGAAAAATCTTCACACGGCAGACATCTTTGGTTTGTCCTTTCAAACTCAGCAATGTAATGACGCCTCTCTTTTTCCAAACTTGCATGCTCAACCCCGTTTGTGCAAAAGAAAAAAAAGAAAAGAACTGGCATAGGAATGCCGATGCTTCACTTTTTTTTTCTTGTCTTTATCAGCAGATATCAATGTCATGCCGATATTGTGTAGCAGTAATACACACACACACGTATATATAAATGCACACACACATATGTGTATGCATTTACGTACGTATGTGTATTTGTAATTTTACATATATGCATACATACATATGCACACATATCTACAAATATACGTATGTTTGTATGTGTACGTACACATGTACGTACGTACGGATATAACCAGATGTGCGCGCACACACACGAATGCTACATGAAGCACTTTTACTGATGCTGATTGTCATTGCCAGATGTTTTCTTCCAATAAATAGCTCAGTGTGAAGAAAACATAAAGGCCTGCCTAAAATTTCCCTTCACAGAACATTTACCTAATATCTCTGCAAAGTTGGTGTAAGACATTCAGCTACCCGACATGGAAGGAGTGAATTATAAAAAGAGAACTTCCAAGACTTCATGAATCCCAGCCATACACACCAACTTGTAAAGAAAGAGAGCTAACGAGCTGACTAAGAGAGCATCGTTCTTTGTAATCCTTCCAGTAAATGAGAGCTTCAGCTCTGAGATGACCACTTAGACTGGACCTCACACATTGCTACTTTTCAGACAGTTTTCAGGTCAACTGCATCACCAATCAACCACTGAATCTTTCACGCCGGTTCATTAAAGATCACCTCCAGCCTCTCATGTTGGAAGAATGCACGGAACATTTGGCGCAGACGTAACATCTAGTGAAGAAAATCAGAAGAACTTAAAGCGAAATGAATTTCAAATGTAGATCATGGTGGTGGGAAAGTGGATTTGTTTGTGCACACAACTATGAGACACAGCTGACGCTCAAAGGTGATTGAACTGCTACTGCAGAAACTTCTGAAACGAACTAGATATAAGGAAAAGGAGCTGTGTGTATATTTGAATTTGAGTTGATTCTTGTTTGTTTTACTCTAATTTTCCATTAGACTTATGGGCTGGGGTCAGGATTATTGGGTACTCAGTTAGCCCAAGGACAAGTTCAAGGACAAAGCTGATGTCAGTAGTAAGTAAGTAGAAAGCTTTCATGTCTTTTTGTTTTTAAAGACTCCATAACATATTTTTCCTTAAAAACTTTTACAAAGTCAAAAGCACTGCATTTTCCCTGATTTGTTCATGATATGTCTACTACTAGTGCATTGCATTAGGTGAATAATATTGGCAGCAATTTAATATTCTTTAAAATTAATAACATTTTCATTACTGTATAATCACATAAAAGAAATAAATTACGACATTTGTTATTGGATAACCTTAAAATTAGCTATAATCATTTAAACAAGACACAGCTCATCTTCCTTGTGTTGCATCATCATACTCTTACAGCAACATGTAATGGACATACCAGAAACTGGTCCTAGAAAGGGACTAGTTTTTTGTTTTTTTTAACCCCCGCCAAGGAGGTTATGCTTTTGGCGGTGCTGGTTTGTTTGTTTTCAATATAACTCAAAAAGTTATGGACGGATTTTCATAAAACTTTCAGGATATGTCCAAACTGGGACGACGAACAAATGATTACATTTTGGAGGTGGTCTGGATCACTGTCTGGATCCAGGAATTTTTTAAAGGATTATTTATCATTGCAAGATAGGGCCATTTTCAGGGTATGTGTATACATCTCCACAATAAATGCTCTGAATGCTTGTGCAAAAAAAATACGGGACATGATCATGACAGCATCAATAACGTGTAAAAGTATGATACGGATCCTGGCAATATTCATCTTTTATCATCTTTATTATCTTTTTCAACACTGTGAGGTCACAAATGAAGATACTGACATGCAACAAACACCAAATTGTAGCTGACAGTCTGCTGAAAAAGAAGTATTGTTAACAGATTTGATGCATCTATAATAGTTATGGAGCAGATCTAGAAGAAAACCGCCTTTACAAAAATGTTGATTTTTGCGAATAACAAACTAATAATGATATCAGTGTGAGTCCAATTACTAAGGGTATGTTTACATGGTCAAGGAATCCAATAAAATAGATAAAGCACATGTAGGAATATTATTTTTAGGTGTAAGTCACAATATGTGGGTGAACTGTGCTGGTTCGCGAAGGTCTGCGCTTTTCTAGTTTTTTTTCTATTTTCTTTTTAATACAGTTTCTGGGAGTGTATTCAGTTTGTGATTGGACCAGACAGACTTTGCTAACATACCTGGACTAAACAAGGCTGCACCCAATGACTGGCTGATGATCACAATAGGATTTTTGTTTGATTTTTTTTTTTCTTAAGCAGTTCATGGATAATTGTAAAATGTGTTGTTGATTTTTTTTTTCAAATTTGCTTTTTCAGTACATGTTTTCAGGATAATATCTAAGAATACTTGGAAACCCAAAGTTTCTCGTGTGAGTAAGCACATTACAATGACACAATTCCAAGTTCTTTCATTGTTGATTAATGAATGGAATTCATTATAGTTCAAAGAAAGAAAATCTGCAATCAACCAAAATCAATATGAACACATCAGAAAACCAAAAGTTAGATACGGCAGAGTAAACTGCACTTGCATGCATCCCTTGTTGAGCAGGGATGCTTATGCCAGCCTGCTCTTACACTCTCAACGTTCTTGGGTTTCTGACTACCAGCTCTTTGCAGCGGCAAGTAACCGACAGGTATGCGTTTTATATGACTAATAAATTGGATGGCATTTCTAGCTTGACCAAGCAGCACATCCAGTTGGCAAGAACATTAAAAGACAATTTACAGCAATGATCAGTTTCACAAATGTGATTGGTCCAATTAACTGTAGTTGTTTTCACGATGTCCTTTGCTTTGACCATTTATGGTAAAATGCCGGTATGTTGAGGACGAAATATGCAGCACAAATCCACCAGTGCAAACCTCCAGGTGGTTATAAATTGATGATGATTTATAAAGGGAAACTGATTTATAAAACAGTGCTACGCTTGCAAGCAGATTGTTCTTTGGTGTGTGTCATTTCCGGCCTTTGGGCATACGTTAACTTTTCATAAGGATCTTTCTCACAGATTTAGAAATGAGAACACTGGACTTCTTGATAAACAGGATCTGTTAAGAACGTGGGATCTCATATGCTGCCATCACCAGCTCCCTGCAAAGATGCACTCTGGAAAGCACCTGTGCAATCACCTGATGATGTTCGCAGATGACGCGGCTGCGTTTGACCCATCTCCAATCACTAGTCTCTGTACTGGCAGGAGGTGGAAGAACTGTGAATAGGTCAAGGGAAAACAATCTCTACATCAGAGTGTGGAAGATTACAGAGCTGGTTTTACAAGGAGATACCGCACCCCTACCTTTTAAATACCTGCTCCTGCACATCTCTACCTCAAATATCTTCATCAATACACATGATCAAGGGCATTTGATACACAGTCTTGGCAGATATTCATGTTCAGCCTCCACTACCACCAACCAGATTCTCAGGTTTATTTGTACAATCTATCAAGTCCTACAGGTGGATTGATACTCATGTGAAAACAGGAAGTGCTCCTTGCTAAGGCTGCATACTGTACTGAGAGGGTGCATGAAGCAGAACCAAATATTTCCTGTTAAGACTGCAAACTGAATCCACTGATGATTTCCACTTTTGCTGTGGTTTCAATCTCTTTCTTCAATTCCTGGTGAGGCTTAACAGCTTCGGGCAGTCCGTGTGGGTCTATGTAACATTAAGACTGCAGACAAAAGAAAAAAAAAAAAGAAAAAAAAACGGCAGCAAAGCAAAACACACTGATGGTAAATGTTGAAAACCATAATACACATTATTTGGTGTCTTTTAGGAAAACAGAGCAACCGTGGGAATACATTCACATGTATTTCAAGTCTTCTTTCTGGACATTTGATGACTGTGAATTTAAAACTCATAACACTGCAACATGGTCCCTATTAACACACTGTTTTTTCTTTTTTTTCCCCCTTTTTTGAATATTGAACAGCTAACTATTCAATATCTATTAAATATATCAGTCTTTGGTTTCTGGGCTTGTCAGTTGTTTTTTTTTTGTTTTTTTTTAAACAGCGGATATTTTTCCCTCTGAAATCAATCTGCTGCAACCGGCAGACATGCTGACGAAAGTGGAAAAAAAGGACATCAAAACTGTAAAGTAGCTTAAGGCCAGGTCAAGCTTTTCAGAAGTATATCTTAAGATGTGCTCGATTTAAAGAAGCCTCTCTCTTGTAGCAATGAGGAAACTCCCCGTTTACACGAGATCTGATATATTGGCCTAAATTTGCTATATGCAGCGTAGCGGATTTGTTTGTTGTGGCGGTCGGTCATCATGCGGGGTGCTGGGGTACGGCTACAAGGGTGAACCAACTCTACAGCTCATATGTATTCACAGTACAAATTTGTAATTTCCTTTTCAAGGAATTATGATGTAACAGCTTAATGTGTGCGCATCCTTATAGAGTTATTAAGTATCAATCAATCAATGAAACTGTGCTTTACACAACAGAGGAATTTGCAGAATGAGAAAAGAAAAACACCATAAGTCTGTGGGGGAGAAAAACACAAGCAACAGCAGGATTAACAGCCTGTGACTGGTTTTCCTCCTGTTTATGAATAATTGATGTGGCAAATGGGAGCCAACATATGCATTTAGATGGATTCATGCATTACCCTTTTAAAGTGGCTGTGAGGAAAATGTTTCATTAGAATGCTTCTTATTGCCAAATTAAGTTTTAGAATATTCACTCCACAATATCATATTTCTGTATGAGCTCCAACAGCAATAAAATGCTCCTGTTAATCCAATATGATCCAACAATTTTGTGTGGATGGTGTAGATATTTGAGACCATGGAAAAATTCTGTCAAAGCTAAAACAACAAAAAAAAAAGAAAGAAAGAAAGAAAGAAAGGGAAAAAAAAGAAATGTTTGACGAATCACCACAGCTATATTTTCCAAACTGCCCCAAAGCAATCCAAGCAAACCGTATTATTTGTGCATGCTCTATTGTTCCCTTGTGTCTCATGTCTCTAGACTTAGACACACTCACACACTCACACACACACGGATGCAAGCTCATCCTCTGGCACTGATATCAAACGATCTTTTCAAAAGGTAGGACTGCAGGAGATTAGCCACTGTTGGCCTCTAATGTGTTCCAGTGTGCCAAGCAATGCAGAGCCAGGCTATGCTTTCAAGGCGCCTGTAAACAGTCAATAAAAAGGAAGAAGAAGTAGAAGAAAAGGACGTAAATGGATAAAACAAAATATTTTTTAAAAATCAGCATATTTCCATGTGGTAACACCTCTACAACTGGATCTAAAACATCAGTGATAATTACAACCCCCCACCCCATCCTAAAAAAACACCACACCACATAAAGACATAAAAGAGTATATGGAACAAAATCACATCCAAGTTCATGTATAGTACAGATCACTGGTGGTGGGGGGGCATCATCACATTGGCACCAAGATGGCTTGAATCTATAGATTTATTCAGGCTGATGGATTAAGGTTTCAACACAGCACTCCCTGCTGGCATGAATTCTGTTGTGTCTGCTTTAGCACTAATTAGACACCAGTGGTACACACTGTATAGCTGTCACGTTGCCAGTGGAGGATGGACCCTTTCCAAGTGTCATACAGCATATAAAATATCACCCTGAGTGCTGTCCTTTGCTCTTTAATGCAAGACAGAGGGACAAATATTCCCAGCACTGGAGTCTCCCAACGAATTAGCATGCGCACATACTTTGTCTTCCCTCACCTCTGATACAGAAACACACACACAGAATTACAGGTGTCCTTAAATCGGTGGACATAAGTTAAAGGTTTCCCATACTGATGACCATCTGCCACACTGAGGTGTGTGGGATCATCAAGCCACAACTGCCCTGTGGTGCTATTTATTTGTACATCTATAGCCTCTAGGTGGATAAAGGACTGGCAAGGTAATGAAAATATGTAAGTTGTGGGCTGGATCAGTGATGGACAAGAGACTGAGTGCTGAGAACTGGTGGACCACTTTGTGGCCTGGTGTGGGAACAATCATCTCATCTTGAATGTGAACAAAACAAAGGAGATGATTGTGGATTTTAGCAGGTCCAGGATTAAGTCAAACAGCATTTCCACCATGGGAGAAGACATGGAGGTGGTGGAGGAGCATATACCTCTGTGTACAACTGGACAACAGACTGGACTGGAGACGGATCACGCTAGGCTGTTAATGGGACAGAGCAGACTTTACTTCTTAGAGAAGCGTAGGTCCTTTGGTATTTGCAGCAAAATGTTGCACATCATCTAAAAGTATTTTGTGGAAAGTGCAATCCTATCTGCAGTCATCTGTTGGGGGGAGCAGCATCGGAGTCGGTGACTGAACAAACTGATGGATGCTGGCTCAGTTCTGGGGACTGTTCTGGAGCCGACTTCATAAAACGAAAAACATCATGGACAACCTCCTGAGCATCCTCTGCAACACAGTGATTCAGCAACAGAATGACTGTGATAATAGCCGCTGACTATTATTAGTCAGAGGCTTCTTCAGACCCGCTGCAACACAGAGATCCTTCTGCCCACAACAACCATCTACAGTGACAACTGATGCAACAATTTATTTCCCTTCAGTGATAAAAAAAAAAAGGAAATGAACTGAAACCTGCAAAAAAAACAAAAAACATTTCCACCTTATTATTAACTTAAGATTGTGAAAAAGAAAGATATATCAATTTTAGCCCTTAGAATTAAGATGTCACGTGTTCAAGCAAATGAATCTTCTAACATAAAAGATGAAAGAAAAGGGTTTTTATACTTTAAAAGTCGGACTTTACCTGATCCACCAGATGGTTTCGTTATGGAAATCCATCTGGTAAATTGCATTTGATAACCGTCTGGGAAAAAAAGGAAAGCACTTTTCAAAAATAGTTGGCAGGTGACTGCATGAATCATAAGACAAGATAATCCTTTATTAGTGTCACAGCGGGAAAACGTGCTGCGTTATAACAGCCAGTGCAGAGACTGTGGCACACAAGAAAAAAAAAAAATCAAGTATCTAGAACAAATATCAAGTAAAAATCAATAAGTATGAAGGTGTCAAGGGCCAGATAAGTAAAAACCACATTATAAAAAAGAAAACTCAGTCAATAATATAGTAAACATGATCATTTGGATACCCAAGTCCCATCGCTGCAGACTCATTACTTGAAGCACTGTAAACATTATGTTTACATGCAAGCTTACTTTTACTGGACAAGATACCATCACTGCCCTCATATCATATTATCACCGTCAATGATATTTCAATCAGTCTGGGTATTTTCCACTGTGAAAAGCTCTGAAGGACATCTATATAAACCTAAAGCTTGTCTGCAGCGGCGAGCAACCCAACTGTGCGTTGACCATAAATACACAGCTTGGAGCTTGACAAGATGATAGTGGTCATAATTTTTGAGACTCTTTCGGGTAGGATGCACTGTGCTCACTGCAGAGGTTAGACTCAGCACAGGAGGCAAGGGGCGCGCGCACGCAAATTGCGTCTGGTAGGGCGCCAGTTGCTAGGCAACCAAAAGGCTTGCAAGGAAGCGGTCAGTGGGTATTAACTAGTTCTTCTGAGTTTGGGGGACACAGATGCACACTGCACCTGCCAGCAAAAAAACTTCAGTTTTATTTCTATTCATAAGGAAGAGAAGATCACATCACGGCCAAAAAGAATACCTAGACAAAGTTTCTTAAAAACTGAACCAGGAGAAGTATTTTGAAATAAAGCAGACCAATGAGGAAGTCACTTATAGTTTAATAGCGCTTTCATGACAACATAACATGCTTTTGTGCTATCTTCTTTCTATTGCCAGATATAAACACAGACGATGGAAGAAGAGAGGATAGAGAAGAGACACACACACACACACACACACACACACACACACACACACAATCACATCATTCATCATTCCAAGGCTTTTAGGGGAGGGGCCTAAGGTTAGTGGATTTTAACAGAGGGAGTTACATAAGTCAAGAGGATTGTTCCCGTTTGTGAATGTGTGCTTTTGTAGACATGTGCTACGCAGTGAGGAGGGCACACGTTCCATCAGTGCGTGTAAAGCAGAAGTGTGTTTGGTGTGTTGGAGGCAGGAAAAGGAAGCAAGGAGTAAGAGGACGAAAAAAAAAAAATGAAAGCACATCTTCCTCGCTCTACTGCTAATCCCCTCTGTCGCCTCGCTCCCTTGTACCATCACTGTCATTTTTATCTGCATCTCCCCTCTGTCTGATCCATCTTTCTTCACATTTCCTCTTCCCCTTTCATTGCACGACTCTTCCAGGACTCCTGCTGGGTAGCCGACACGCGTTTATGCTGATATTCAGAACACACCTGCACGTGCGCGCACACAAAGACTGGAACTGCAGTCAGTGAGCCAAATGTACACATGACTGGCAATACACTGGGAGCTCTCCAGTTCTCTTCTGTGGAACTGGGACAAAAGATGTATGATTACATGTACACCAGAGTGTGTTTCTGTGGGTAATTTCTTTTCTTTCTCCCTTTCTGTAGCATGAATCCATCTTCACTCTAGGCATCCATCATCATTCCCAGAGCTCCCCCACCAGGGCTGTGCAAATTCCATCTAAAGTAATCTTATTTTTTTGTATTTTATTCCCATATCTTTATGTCCATAGAGAGCTGACTGAAAGTTCAGTTATGTCAAATAAATTAAATTGCACGTTTTAGTTCTTTATCTAATTGTAGAACAAAGGAAGGGAAAAAAGAAAAAAGAAAAACTTTTCAGGACACTCAAAGTAAAGCAGAATAATGTTAAATATTTTGAGAAAAACATATTTTGCACACTTTAAAAAAAATTAATACTCACAGACCTCCACTTAAGTCACATGTTTCTATTTTCCAGTCTTTTCTGAGTCTTCCAAAAGGTTTACATCCAGATTTAAATCAGATTAGAGCAACATCCAAGAGAGCAGCAGTTTTCTATTAATATGCAAAGCTCATGATGTTCACTGTTATGGGTTGATCGCTCTTTTTCAACAATTTCTGACCAATCATGACCAAAAAAAATTTTTTTTTAAAGTCAGAACGGGAACAAACTGGAACAAGTTTGAGTTAGTTTTTTGAAATTCCTGCAAGAAAACTATATAAACAGAAATAAATTAAGTATATCTCAGCAACTAGAAGCTGTACTGGAAGGAGTCCAGTGTTAAAATAAAATGTGATACATCTGAGATGATAGAAAGAGCGTAAAATAAAGTCCATGTATTATTGTATGAAAGCAAATGAAGATTGAACCCAGAGAAAATTATCTATTTTATGACAAAATAATGCTGTATATATTCCTGAATATTCCAGAAATCCTTTATTTTAGAGTTGTTGTATTTCTTGGAGAGGATGTTTGTAAAGGCATGTGTAGACATATTTTTTCAGTCATACCTTTTTCACAGATTGTTTTCCAGGTACCAAACTTTATAAGTTGTTTTCACAAAATGTATGAATTCCAAATAAACTGTTTTGACTGCATCAGTTTCACGCCCCAATGAGGAGCAGCTGACGGTTTTTGTGCAAGGCCATATCTCAGGAACGGTTTGACTTGTATGGAGTGAGAAGGTTGCCACCAGCTGACCAGGTCAAACAAAATAAAAGGTTTTAATTCTATCTTAGATGTAGTCACCTCTGAAGCCCATTATTTCCTGCGGCCTGTGCTGCACCACAACAGTTCATCACTGTGTTGAATGAATCCACGAATAACAAAGATCTGTGTGAAAGATGAAGCTTTCAACCAAACACGAAGAGGTATTAAAGAAAAGCTGATGTTTCATGTGTCTGAGCTATGTGACAAGATCATGCTTGTCTTGAGACCTTGTGAAGAAAGTCCTTTCTTGAAAACAGGTTCCTATTTAAGTATGTAAATCAGGTGTGTCTCAAAAGTTCCTATTTTGTTCTGCCCTCTGTTGCTCTCCCTAATGGCGTACTGAAGCCAGATGCATGTATAACTCAAATTGTGTTGTCTGAAAGGGACATTTCACAGCAAAAACAACAAAATGTGATGTAATGGAACATGACATCGCACAGAGACACAGCAGCTTGTCCAGGGCCAGGGAAATGAGCCACTGAAACTTTGAGAAATGACATCTCATTCTGCCAAGCACTTATCGCTTGGACATGCTTTGCATGACAAATAAACATAAACTGGACTTTCCTTGGACGATCAAAGGTTTCATGTGGTATTTTCTTCCATTCTCTGTTGTGGAAAATTTAGTTTTTGTTTTATTATCTTTCAAATTTTAAGATTAATTTTTGCAGAAATGCACAGGAGCATGGAAGCAATGATGGAGAGGCCTTTGGGAATCTGAGCCCCACAGGTCTTATTGAAAGTGATTCGGGGCGTGTATCTGAGGCTCGAAGCTGCCACATCACATTAGCGTCCAAAGCACTGTTTGCAAACAAAACGGTGTACAAACAGAAATGGACGCAGAGGCTCTCTTACAAGTGTGCGTCTCTGCTGACACACAATGTAAGCCTGTGCTGTCACACAGTTCACACAGCTGGCTCGTCCAACCACATTAGTACAGTGATAGAAACTATTTTCAAACACTGTCCAATATTTTAACATTGTGCTGTATATCATCCTAATTCTAAAAGGGGTTTAAATAATTTACTACACCCAATGGTTATTACAAAAAAATAAGGAAAATTTCCATTTTCTGTAAGCATTCAGACCATCTATGGCACTCAAAATTGAGCTCAGGTGCATATCACTTCAAGCAGGAGTCCTTGAAGAGCTTCAACAGCTGGGGTCCACCTGCATCTAACGGAGGTATTTGAACAAAATAAAGAACACACCTGTTTGCATAAGGTCTCGCAGCTGACGTAGACAATATTTTAGGGTGAATAATTGAGCCATGAAGATGAAAGATCAGTGAGGTTGTTCCATGGTAAAGATCTAGGGACACAAAAGTAGAGTGGTGTCCATTTCGGGGGGCCGTTGATCCAATGACCTTTTCACCATGTACTTCACCTTTTATTCACCTTCCATCCAGAAATTTTCAATTCAGGAATGGATTGAAGGTGAAACATCTTGAAGAACAAAGGAAAAGAAGTCCAGTTGCCTTGATTCAAATTTTTTGAGAGAAGCCTTAAAAGCAGCACTTCAGAAGATTTCCTTCTCCCTGAGGCCTTGGTATGCTAGGGCCTACACAGAAGACAGGAACCAACATAGGAAACCCAGATTTCAGGGGTACACACTGCTCTTCCTTCAACCTAGTCCTCTTTGGTTTCTTCAGCACCTCTGCCACGATGAACATATCAAGAATACACCCAGGAACATTGTTTTGTTTGTTTTTTTAAGATTCTAACTCCAATACTCTGCACCAACCACACCAAGTCAAATTCATATTAAGTGCAAGACCTGATTATGATTAGTGATATTTATGTGTGACACATACGTAATGCCATGCGTGCTCTCATAGGAGTCATCTGGGCTGCACCAGGACAATCAAAGGAGAGTCAGGAAGGCTGTTCGTAGGGGAGGTTCCATTTACCTCAATGTAAATCGATGAAATGTCAGAAAGCTTTTGAAATTATCTTTTTTTTAAAAAAAGGTAAAAAAGCTACATTGTGTTGCTTTAAATGTCACATTTATTGTTACTTCAACAGACTCTACCTGTCATTCTTAAACGGACAATGTTTGTAACCTCTGAGTGACTTACGGATAAGATTTTGTAGTCCAACCAACTTTAAATCAGGCCTTTATGCCACAATAGGAAGACCAATCCATGAAGAACAATTACAGAACTGAGAGACCATGAGAAGCAAAAGCACCTGATCTGATGAAATGAAAAAAGAAAGATCAACTGGACTAAATCTTACAACAAGATGTGTAGAGGTAACCAAGCATCGAAGGTACCACATTAAATAAAAGCAGCTAGCAATGAAACACAAAGAACCACAAGTACTTTGTTGCACCACATCTGCCTTTTTTTAACAGCGTGAATTCTCTGAGGCATAGACTTAACCATCCACAGCCAAATTTCTGTTACAGCAGTTGGCAGATTAGCTTGGATTGGAGAAATGTTCTTCCCTTTCATGACTTTCAATTGGACTGAAGTCCAGATGTTTGCAGGCCACGTCATTCGCGTACGTCTCTCCCAAAGGAAAGTTTCCGTGCCTTTTGTCCTATGGGCATGAGTATGGCAAGATGCTTCATCATCCTGAAAAATAATGTCATCAACATGTGCCCAAAATGTAAACTTGTGCAATATTGAAGATGTAACTATTAAGTCCTCTTTGTGCCTTTACCTAACATGCAAACTCATAGCATCAATGATTGTAGAATTTTCCCCGTTTCCTTCAGTCATCTGCAGACGTTTTACTGGAACGACATCAAACAAAAGTTCCAGCGTTATCAGCTTGCCCAATGCAGATATGTGGTTCATCATTGACCTTCTTACAGCTTGAAGTCTTTCTTGATCTTCCAGTATGCTTCCCCTTTACAATCTTCCCATTTTGTTTGTACTTTTACAAGCAGTTTTCAGACACAGCTGACTGGGAACAGCCAGCATCTTTTCCAGATCTGAGCTTCATCTTACTGAAGAAGGTTCATAATGCGCTCCTTTGTTTCAAGTGACATCTCAATGGCAATCAACTACAAGAATTATGTTTCTTGGGGCTAGAGGGTTAGAATGTTAAACAGTTTTGAAGCACGGTTATGATTCTTGTATTTCGTTTAGTTTCTTAAAAACTGAACACTTGAATGAGTATTCTCCAAGAGTGGTAACTCCATATTTTTTCCCGTGGTTGTACCACTACACTGATTACACATGGAGGATATTCTGCTGTTTCATGCACTTGAAGATACTCAGGATAGAGGGATAGACAGACATGGAAAAATACTGATCAAATATTTTCCAGTGTTCAACATCCCAGGCATAGGACAATGGTTTAAATATCCAGAACAACCTCAAATGTACTGCCAAGAGGAATGACATCAGGAAATCTTTGAAAGTCAAGTCAGGACATTGACAGAGTTTTCCCGAAGTCATTCCTCTTGGCATCTTTTTCAGTTTTCTCCTGTGACGGCAGTCTGGGTTTTTGCCCAGAAGAGCAACTTTACGGTGAACAGAAAATTGCTTTGCATCGATGCTTTACTACCTACTGGAGGTCAAAAGGAATTTAATAAGTCGAATTAGACAGATTTTCAAGGTACACAGCAGAGAACACTCAAAGGGAAATTTCAAAAGACTATCTAATATATTTAAATAATTATGCGGAGGTCAATGCTTTACTCGAGACTTATTTCTTTACGAAAGCTATGTAAACTCCAAGAACTGATTTTGCTTTCTCATTGTGGGATAAGGTATGATTAAAAAAAAAATTAAATGTCCCTCTGATGAGAGCTAAAACAACAAAATGTTGAAAAATTTAAAGGGTCTCACTGCACTGTACATCCAAACATGAATATTCCCCAAAGACAGACACACAAACACATAAAATAAATGTGCACACACAGAGAACGCAGACTGCTACAATGGCCTTAGCCATTAAAAATGCATGGCACTGCAGCACCAATTTCTAAAAATGAGCACCAGGGCCAGCTGCTGATCGGTACACTGGGAACTGCCAAAGACTGAGATTGAATTTAAAAAAAAAAAAAAAACAGTAACAAAGAAATGAACACTTCCCAATCATTTAAACCATTCCTTATTATAGCATCTGTGATTTAAATAGTTAACAGCATGGGATGCTTCTCCAAGTGCTCATCTTGTGAGATCTGCAGCAGCACCAGTGACAGTTAATATGCGCACCGTCATCTTCCCTCACCATGTTATCAGCACCCATCAACACCCCATTCTAATGTGATAGCAAAAGTGTTGCCAGGCACTAGACAGCAAGAGAAATCAGGCCAATATACCCTAATCGAGGTTTAATGTGGGCCTAGTGGGATGGCTGGCCAGAGTTCTGCCAGTGAATGTTCATCTTTCACTCCCACTAGTGTCTCAGGGGATGGCAGAAGCTTCTGCTTTATCACAGAAATTAGCTGCTTCATCACTGAAATGAAAATGGTAAACGTGCAAGCTGCAACATTGTCCTTTCCTTCACTGGCTGTCCTTGTTATTAATCAAAGGAAAGAAAATGCTGTTTGCTCTGATAGGGGACAAGTAACGTGTGGTGGCTTCTGCTTGGACACTGGTCTGACTACAGTCACATTAGAAGCCAGATGTTGTCCTTCCAGTCTCTGAAAACCTCACCTACACAGTCAAAGAGCTCAATGGCTACTGCCATCATCTCTGTATACAAACACTCCTATTGTATCTCCATCTAATTTCTTTCCCGCCCCTTCACTCTTAGATGTGGTTTTGTCACTCTGCAGCAATTTCATCCCTACACTCTTCATGTCTTGCCATCCCGTTTCCTCTGGCTGCAGAAATTCAGTCCTGCTTGTGCTGGAATGAATGATAAGCCAAGGTCACATCTGCAGCACTTCAAATGTTTGTATCTTTAAAGCTTTGCAGAATATGGATGCTATCCTAGTAGTCTCCAGTGTTGTGAATAACCACATCACACTTCCTCTTTACAGAATCCACCCTTGTGAAGGATGCCACAGCAAGCACACAACAAAATCATAGTGCTTTGTCTGGGACTAGCACAAAGTGTATGAATCCTTCCTCTTTCCACATCGCCTCGAGTCCTGAGATGTTTGCGTCAACCCTGTTGCCCCTCCCCCACCATTCCCACAATTTATATTCAAAACATAATCCACATTCTGCTCCAATCAGACAAAACAGCACAGCAGCCCCACGGCCAGTTTCATTCCCAACAACGATGCACATGTTGGACATTAACTTACATGCACTCAAATATAAACCTATATCATACACAGACACACATACACACACACACACACGCTGAGAGCTACGGAGGGGGAGGGATGAGTGCATGACAGCCATGTGGCAGGGGCTTTAAAGCCTGAGTCATCATGCCATCCGACACATGTGTGCGTCTCGCCCGCAGGCGCTCAGCATGACGGCGTACTGAAGGGCAGTTTACCGAGAAGCAACAGGGAGATTGCTACCAGCAAACATTAAGATTTGCATTGCTTTTTTTGACAGACAAAGACTGTGTCAAGACCTGGGCAGAGTCACACCCTCAGTCGTCCTCATTTTACAACACTGGCTAATAAGTCTATTAGAAAATGGCATCTATTCAAGCTGGCAGCAGCAAGCCGTAAGTCACTCAGGAGATATTCAGAGAAAAATTTTCAAACACAAGTTGCTGTCAGCAAGAGGCAGAATAACAAACATTTCAGGACACACAATGAGCTACAAACAATATGCCAGTGCTGGGCTGTAATCAAACCTATTTCTACCAGCTTATATGGGATAGATCCTTACGTAATTGTATACGCAAAGCATACAGATTTAGCAACTTAAGTCAATCCTCACCTAACCCTAACCCTCTCCGCCAGAAAAAATAAAATTAAATACCAAAATATGGAGTCCATCTGTAACACAGCAAAAGCATGTTTTGTAGTTAGATGTTGGTTTCTTGCTCAAGTACACCTCTGCATGTAATGGGTCTATCTGACAGCCCTGGCACTGCTGGACCACCCACCCCAACAGAGCTGGACACAAGAATGTGTTCAGTTCAACCCACTCATACATTCAGGAACACACACAAGGAAAACAGTCAGCTTTGCTCCAAAGTCACTGTATTCTGGCTTCTTCAAGCATTATGATATCTATATATTCTATAATAGACCTATAAGCAACATTAGCCACACGGTCCCACCAGCAGACTAGGCTTGTTAGCTACAGCTGACAGAGACATTAATATTTTCCAGCTGGAGTTGGTTCAGTTCAGTTTGTAGTAATTAGCCTTTAGCAAAGAAGGTAAAGAGCATGAAATAGAACAGTCAGACTTAAATTGGGCAATACTAAGTCTGGGATTCAATCTTTAAAGCAAAACTGTAGAGGACCTGCAGAAAACTGATGACCATTAACTGATCTGTTGAAGCCCTGCTAAAGTTAAACACCCAAATAAGAACTAATACATAGCACTTGTATGTTGCTGAAATCACCAACAGCTCCATCTACAGGAGTTTTATCAAACACACACACACACACACACCCTCACCTCTCAGCACACACAGAGGTTTGAGAACAAATTCCTTGAGACGTGACACCCTGGGAATCCTCTGCCTGTGTGTGACTATGTTCTACATGCTGTGTGCACACATGGTTGGTTGGGTGTGTGTGTGTGTGTGTGTGTGTGTGTATACACATCTGAGTTCGCAGACTGGAAAAGGGCATCTGAGTGTTAGTAAGTTCATAACCATTTACACAGCTCATGGCCATTATGTACTCCAGGCTTTTCGTCTGGACTCCAACAGACCACGATCATTTGAGTCCATTAATTAAACCTGTTATACTATAAACAGAGCTGCGAAGAAAGCTGTTAATGCATTGGTGGCCAATGCAATGCAGATTTCCAAATAAAGACAAACAAGAAGTATACAATCCCAAATCAAGAACCCTTGACACCATTTAGAAAAAAAAAAGGAACATGGAAAAGGAATTTATTTTCTTGCAGATATTTTAACCCTAAATATTTCATGTTTTGCCTATCTAGCTTAATTTAATTTGTTATAATACATCTATCCTTGCATTTCAGGTCAGTAACTCAGTACGAGCATCCCTCCACTCGCCAAAAAACATTTACCTTGAAAAGCTGATGACAGAAAGCAAAGCTTCTATGTTAGCATTGACAGACAACTATTCCACAGCCTATTTGTCTCACTTTCATCTCCCTACCTCTTTGATCTGCTCCATCTTGTTGCTCATTTCGTCTCCAATGTTGTCTGAAACTCTACATCTGTGCTCAGAATCAAACTGAGATCGACTAGAAGTGGTACTGTATTTATCTCATTGCAGGGTCCAGAGACCAGAGCAGTTTGTTTTTTTTATTTGGTCCACTTCACATCATCGCTACTCACATGCGCTGTAGATGGAGAAATATGCAAACTACTGTTATCTGTCATGACAATCCTGACGTCCTCTGCTCGTCGTTGCTCTTCAAATATTCTCTCTTTTGTGGCTACTGCTTTTATACTTAAAATGAACCTATTGCCATTAACTATTTAAAATAACAAATTCCCCCACTGCTTCACCAGCAAGTGCCAGTACTTCCTAGAAGCAACACTGGGAGGCCCAGGGCACTATGACCGGAGGTCACAAACTCATCCGAGCAGCAGAATTCAGATTCTTTTGCAATTTTATTGGCAAAGAGGTAAAAGCTTCAAGGCATCCAGTATTGAAAATGTCAAAATCAAGACAAAGATGATCATTAATTCTAAGTGCATTTTTGAGTTGAATAACCTATTGAAATAGGCTCTTTAATATGAGAGATGCAAGTACAGTTTTCTTGGTCTTTCAGCACTTAACTTGTCCTCCACCATTCAGCTGACGTGTGCTTAAATTTCATTATGAACGAAGGAAAAACAATCAATTCCCTGGCATTCTTATTAGGACAAGTTTTCTTTTCATTCCACCTGAAAAGGTTAAATTTTAACTTCATCACTCCACAATGTTTGCTTCCAGAATGCAACCGGCCTATGCAGACAATGATCGTTATGGCCGTCAATGGCATAATTGAGTAGTTGTGTCTGCACAGTAACAGCGCACCACCTCTCCAGTTTCTACTCTATGCTGTAAAAATTAAAAGACTATATACGGTCAAATGGGGGTTACTGTTTTACTTTACCAGCAATATCTAAAGAGTTACAGCATTTAAATTTGTGTCATTTGGCTTTTTCCCCCCTTTTAATCTATAATTGTGAATAGGCCATTGATTCATCAAGCTAATTAAGATCAGCTAATAGATCATTTGGTGATGACTGAAAAAAAAAAAAAAAAGGTTTATTGTTGAATTTAGGCAAAAGAAACTGAAACAAGGTGCCCAAAACTGTGCATGCCAACATCACCACATCTGTGGAGTTTACCATCTCCAAACCTCCCACATTTGGCTAAATCATGTCATCATAACAGCGTCTGGCACATTTTAATAATAACTCCTACTGAGGATGTGATCTCATTACACACTGGCATACCTCACCGAATTACTGCGTAAATTAATGATAAAAATATCTCTGTAATGCTTTAATTTAATACCACCTATGCATTGTACAAGGAGTAAGGAGGAATTCATTGCTTACTAATTGTCTTATTTTTATCATGTTTGTGTAATGAACATACGCATGAAAAGAACATAAAAAATAAAATAAATAAACATGCAACCTCTTGCAATACAAGCCTCTAGATGTCTCAGTGAGACATTTGGGAGAGGATAATCCCGGAAAATCGGAAAGCCATATCTAAAGATATCAAATGAAACATTAATGGGGAGGGATCAGAAGATTACCTACAGGAGCCACACAAATACAATGAGGGGTAGAGGATCAGGACTGGGAACAGAAGTTCAGAGAGAAGGGGCAAAAAAAGGTCAGTGAATCCGAGGAGAGAAATCCCACTTTCCTTAAACAAGAAAACAATTACATCCATGGGATTCCAAGTGACTCAAGTGAGAATTTAAAGACGAAATTCAGTACAATGGATGATGAAGAGAGGGAAAAATACTTCAATTACTTCACCAGTGCTGTGGCCCCATGGAGACCCAGAGGTCACATGAAAGGCAGGAAGAAAAGCGAGACGACAAAATCTTTGTGCTTCACAGCATTCTGTAAGCCATTCCCTTTACAAGCACCACAGGGACTGTGGCAACCTGACAGCAGGAGTTTGACTCAACCCTGCCACACTCCCGTGCTCCCACAACAATGTCAAGCAAAACCGCAAAGTCTCAACCACTAACACTAACGTTACAGTCAGGCAAGCGTCTATTCTTAGATCATTTCTATATTGCTTAACGCGGAGCCTTTTCATTTAGCCACAGAGATGCTTTTCATTGGTTCACCTTGAGAACAAAAACCCAAAACCGTCAGTCATTTTCCCACCCAAAATGACATTTACTTTGTTTATCAACTCTTCAAATACACATAAAGCTCCAGAATTTAACTTCTGAATAACTGTGTATACCAGTGTACTCAACTTTAAAGAAAAAAAAAAGTAATTTAAATGAGCTCATGTGGCCTGTTCTCTATTGCTGTCATGTGGGATTTGTTAAGTGACAGTGATGTTTGTACAAGACTGGCTTTCCAGCATGTATGATGAGGCAATATTGAAATCACTGGACAGACTCGAGTCATCAGCACTTGTCATTATCTGCTCTGGCCGAGTCAAACAGCATCTTATACTGTACCTCATCCTGCCCAATACTGCATTGTTTGTGGAAAATCAAGGATATTTGTTTTGATCGTCTAGAAACTGCTGTCTAACTGATTTTTGAAGCAGCAGCCTTTAATCTTTGGGGAGTTGACCAAAGTGTCAAGATAATGAAAGTCTTAGACTTACAAATGAAATCAATAAGCGGCATAGTGTTACCACGGACTAAAGTATCCGAAGTACTGCATGAGAAGACCTAAATCAATGAAACCAAACAAATCAATTGAGAGTATAGGATGCGGTATTTACTTTGAAAATTTGACTGTTGTTGAAAAAGGACTTCTGCGGTGTAGGGACCGAGCAGCGGTCAAACCCTTCGGTCACGAGAGCGCCTCTACATTAGAGGAGCATATTGACTCGTACTAATATGAGTTCAAATCAATACAGTTGGAACATGGTCCTCACAAGCGGCCCCGGTAATGCTGAAAAAGCAGCTGGGTGAAGTAAAGTCTGTCATAAATCACAAAGCACTGATCTAAAGCTTTTGCCGTCGCTTTGGTGGGGGAGCCACGGCACTTACTGAAAACAATCGCTCTGAGATCAAGATCTGTCTGGGATTAAGGTGTGCATTACAATGAAGTCACACTGAGCACAGCACAAACATCAAAGAGATTTAAAACATACAAAAAGCAAAATAATTTAAAAAAGGCTTGAATTTAGACAAATTTTCTCAAAGATTATTTGTATATAAATGGGAAAATGTATGCATAATTGATGATCTGTCTTTATGCATGAAAACTGGATGCAAACTAGGGATTTTAGACATTAAAAAGCCCTGCTCACCACATAAAAAGGTTTAAGGCAGTGTGAACGTACTGTAATAAGCAGGGCTGTGGGATTCTGGGTGGCAGTCGTCGTGGATGCAAATTCTCAAAAGGTTTTTCAACCTAAAATAGAACAAAATACGACCAGAATCTTGCATAAGTGTTAAATGTTCCCTTTCACTAAGCAAAGGGTTATTTTAAAAAATATTTCACCCGACAGGAAGATGTGATGAAATGTTTCAATATGTTGAGTCACAAAATGGAAATATGCTGAACGGAGGGATTTATACATATATATAGATTTATAAAGCAATTAGAATATCTAAATCAAGTATTTATTGCCAAGGCAAAATAAAGCCTAGAGGCTTTTAAATATTGTAAAGTTAAGTATAATCTAATTTCAAGCGGATATCTTTTTACATTGTTGCTTTAATATAACCAGCAGCCAGCTGTTGTTTGAAGTCAACGTGTAGCTCGCTAGTTAAATACAGAGAAAGAAGACAACAAACACAAGACAAAGGTCTCAGTTATCTACATAAAGAAAAAATGAGTAAACTGGGAATTAAGGTGTAAACGTAAAGGGTTGTCGTGACTATCATTATTTTAACAAAATAATACACTTTACTTTTTTCAGCATTTGATGAATATTGGTAGCGCAGGCTACCTAGCTTGACTGGTAACATTTTTGTGCATAGTTTTTATGTTTAGCATGATGGAAGTAATGGAGCGTCACTTTTCAAAAAAGAAGGGTTCGAAGGGTAGTTGGACATGATCCAGAGCTGCATATGTCCTCGCTCACAAACAATAGGAGTGAGGAAATGAAGAAAGTAAATGTATCCACAAATACTTGAGAAGAAGCAGAACAACAACACAAGTTTAACTGGTCTGAGCCTTGATCCCATTTGGAGTCTGACAAAGCAAAAGGACTTGAACGGACGGGGTCCAGCATCACTGGACAGAGACAGAAAGAGAGGAGCAGCGCCTGCGATGCTTTTGAGCTGATGCAGCACTATTTGTTTTCCATCTCCATTTATGTAAAAAGTAAAGTGAGGACACTGCATACAATCCAACATGCTATAAGACTCTACAACATAAAGTTGCAGCAGGAGCAGTTTAAGACAACCTCTTCTTTGCTGAGCCATTTCTCTCTACGATGCATAACTCAACACATACAGAACCACACAATCCTGCATCTAGTCAGTTCTGTAGATCATCATCTAGTAACGTTAGCTTGCAAATGCCCATCGTAACAGTCACAGGAACGATGACTAAGTGAGTCGCCGTGCCAGATTTTAAATAACAACTACTTTAAATAAAGGCTGCTTTAAATAAAGGCAAAACAATCAAAAGGAATAGAATAATATATTCACCATACTGTGAACTATTCTGTGAAAACAAGAGCTAATATTGCCTTTAAATCCTTCAGGAAATTCTCAAGTAAACTAAAAAAATACAATAAACTCCTCTCAAAGCCTGCTCCCAAATATAATCATCCATGCATCCACATGATCAAACTCTCCTGTCGATGCTTTGGTGGGCCACAATCTTTACTTTAATGCTTCAAATTGTTCCTGTTCTGCAGTCCAATCAGGGAGCTCATGGTCCACTGAGATTTTTTCCTGTGACTGCAGGAAAAGCTTGAACGGCAGCACAGATACTGAGTGAATCAGAAGGAAGATTAATGATGAAGATATGTCATAGTCAATCTGTGCTGCGGCCAGAAGCTGCACAGGGTGGCTGTCAGTTTCCTGCAGTTACTGCAAAGCCTGTGTTGTCTCTGCAAACATGTGTGCAACAGAGTTTGTGTGCATGTGTTCACCCTTTTGTGTACGTCAACACACTTACAATATTTATGTACATGCATATTAATGTTTGTATAACTAATATCATGAACATGCACAGCGTTTTGTGGCTCCACAAATGTGTGTTGCTTCTGCTGCATCCCAACCTAAACCCTGAAATAATGACTGTGTGCATGAGTGTGTGCTCGTGTGCGCGCCCACATTTGGATATGTGAGTGCTTGGATGTCTTGCGTCTGTCGATGAGATAATCTGGCAGAGCACCGACTGAGAATTTGATCTATTGATCTGCGTTTTGCTGGCTCACTGGGAGTCTCTGAGTTATGGTGCTGCCATTTCTCCAAGCCACCACCATTTAGGAGGAGAGTCGCCAACATCGTTACACACACAGCTGCAGGCCACCCAGGAAACACACGGGAAAATTGAAATCAGCAATTCAGTCCTTGAAAAATGGAGAAAAACATCGTCATTGCTTGTTGTCACCATTAGGCCACTCAGTTTCTACAATCCAGTAAACTCAAGGACAGCTACTGTCAGCCGGTCAGTGCCAAGACTTTTCCTCAATCAAGTCTTGAAATCACGGACAGTACCAAGAAATCTGGAAGCTCCCTGACCTTCATAGAGGAATGCTACAGGCTTTTCATCCAGCACTAAAAAAGCATTGCTGCTTGTTTTTTTGGAATTACACATCTAATCCAATGCATGGTTACTTGTGCAGCAAAACCAGTTTTCTAAAGGCTCATGACTTCTTTTTACTGCAGAGATATTGTGCAAAAAAGTAAATAAATAAATAAAAATGAGGACGTGTATGTGTGCACTTGGGCAAATCTGACTCAGTGCATTACCACACACAGATCAATAAGGATTCTATTCTTGGTTATTAGATCTTGAAAAAAAAAAAAGGGATAGCCTGCTTCACTCAGCCTTCCCTATCTTTTCCCCACTCTGTACCGTCCCTCATCCACTGCTGCCAACCAGTCTCTACTGCTTTCTTTCTCTCCTCAAGGACGACACCAAAGGGACATTGTCATCTTCCCAGCTGGACAGTGAAGTCAGAGGAAGATCAAGTAACAAGCAAACATTTTTTTTTTTATTAAGGGGAAAAGAAAAAAAAAATCACTGTACTGATTGGCTTTGTGGCTAGACGGATCAGGCATCTCATCAGGGAGACACAAGCTTCTGCCTCTCCTGTAAATCCTCAGTCCTCCCACCAAGCTGCCAGGCTGAGGTCCTTGATCTGCCTCTTCCAGTAAATTCTCTGTGGTCACAGGGGTTCAGTCAAACGTCCAACCAGTCAAATAAACACACACTCATCAGCATGCACATGATGCCACTATCTGCAATAACAATGGCCTCCAGGACACGGACGTCTATCAGCTCCGGAGTCCCAGAACAAGTTTCACAAATCCGTCAACTAGACAAAAGATTTAGCTATAAACACATCCTATTGACAAACACCAACCCCCCAGTGTCAGTGGTGCAAAGCGAAAACATGAAACCTGCATTCTACATTATCTGTGTTATGATATCGTTGTCATCAGATAAAGAGTCAGGGTTGACTAAACGGCAAAATAAGAAAAGCGGAAAATCAGCATCACAGAACACATACATAGATGACTTCTAATTCCCATTTCCCTGACTTTGATAAGATTCTATCTGATCCGCATCACTCAAACTCATGAGAGATTCCTCTGTGCATTCAATTTCAAAGTGACCACTCTCAGCTAGCAGGAAACTGACTCAGGATGATCTGAGATGTGCCACATGGGAGGGGTGGGGGTGCATTTTGATCTTTAAGCTGATTGGTGACAGACTTCTTGGTTGGAGCTTTTTCTTATTCTGAGAAGGAATATACCAGCAAGTAAGAGATAAGCCCCATTAAGCTTATGCACCATTTCCAGCAAAAGCTCTATCAGAGCGCTTCTACCAGAGGAGGGATTTCATTTCCCATCTACTAAAACATGTAGGACTGACAATATCTGCTATGGGTAGGTTATGGTATTTGTCAAATCTGTACATTGTCTGGCGCTGTCAATCATGCTCAAGCGACAACCGTATGAGCGTACAGGCTGACCACCTCGGGTCTTGAAAAAAAATGATTTGGTCTCCGTTTTTAATCCTCCCTTTCTGCAGAACAGGTGAACAGGACTGAGTCACAAGCTGCCACATAGCTGCCAGCGGGTGGGAAAAGAGGAATAACTCGGCGGACTGCTCTTCATCATGCTGTAATGAGCTGGCAAAGGTTGTTGGACAGGCAGGAGAACACATGGAGGACCTGTAAAAGCAGCCTCACACAGGCAAGATTGCAAGCGTTCTCTGTGGCTATACGACTCCCCGCGGTGTCATTCCACAGCAAGCTGTTGTCCCTGTTTGTGTAAAGGTTCTTACATTGCAAGACAGCCGACATAAGGAGCCCCTTGCGCTCAACTGCAGCACATACCTAGTTATGTAGCTTGTTGGGAGGTTTTCAGCAACTTCATGTGAGGAAACATGAACACTAATATCCATAAACCACCTAAAATGATGGATTCAAGAGCGGTGGAGTTAGTCTGAGCCATCATCTTGCCATGTGATGAAATCTGAAAGTTTAACTTCAGTGCATTCAGGAGCCAAGTATTTTATTCCTGATGCTGAAGCTCAACATCATGCAGAGCGCTCCAGGGCACTGTTAACCCCCGCCATCAGAAACTCCGAAGCACACTCTGAAAAATACACCAAAACCCAACCAACCTAGATCAACGTCAGTGTGTGACAGCTCAGACATCTGCTCACTTACCTGCTTCTGCCTCCTGGGGATGATGAAACCCAGCAGAGCTGCCACAGGCCACAGCTACAGCTACGTATAACAGCTCAATGGCAACTGAAAGGATACAATCTGAGAGCTCCACTCTGGGTGCCAACGGCCAGTATCTTCTGCACTGGGTCGAAAGCCATGGACGATGGCTGATAGGGGAAGCCATGACGGACAGTCTGGTATGATATGCAGAGAGATTTAGGGGAGGAGTGGAGGGGGAGGGGAAGGGGAAGGGGGTGAATCAGAGAGAATATCAATTATCATTTCACAGCATGGGTGTTGTTTTGTCAGAGGATGTCACACACCTGATTCTGGTAAACAAATTGCCCAGATGGATGTGAAAACTGCTCTGCAAGTGAAATATAAAGCTTGAAATTGCAAAGACAAGAAAATGTGACAGGGAGGAACAAATGCTTTTTCTTTGCATGGACACCCTGTTCTTTGAGATGTTTGGCCGTTTGGATTCCTTTTCTTATCACAAGCCTATTTTCAGGCTTATGCGTTTTCATTTCTCTCTTTTCATGTTGCTTTCCTTCTCTCTCTCTCACTCTCTCTCTGTCTCTCTCCAAGCCTCCCACATGAAGTCGTGATTACATTGAAGTATGAAATAAAACAAAATAAAATACATCAATAAGGAGCATTTGGTTATGTTTTGGTTTGGAGCCCTCTAAAGGCCTCCATTACACTGAAAGGTGTTCCTCTCCGTACGTTTGTGTGACTCTAGTTTTATGGCATCAGCCAGCCGCTGGTGGGCTGTTGCATTTGTTTGCTTAGTAGCAGAAGGCTAAAGCACATTACATAAGAAGCACTCAGTGCAGCAGATACCTGTTTTCCTTGCAGAGAAACATTACAGACAGTCCTTGTCCTGGCAGACAGTAAAGGTGCAGGGGGGAGTAAGAAGTCTTATTCAGAGACACTTCAATCTGATGTCTGGCTGCTATTATACCATCTAGGTTGCTGTAACTATAAAGCCTGCAGTCTTTGGTTTGTCCTTTCTCCACAAGCCCTCAGGTGTGTCAATGTGACTAGATTAATTTCTAATTATTCTTATAGGCGCTCTAATTTATTACTTCCATCAAATGTTAATCTGCCCTCGATTTGGGCAGATGAACAACAAGCGACACTGATTTAAATCTAAAAGAGACAGATTCAGCAGATTCAGCTGCAATTAAAGGCTTTTAAGTGTTGTCCACAATTCTTCTTTGGCAAATTTTTTTTTTGGACATTACAAATAATCAAACATTTAAAATGAATTAAAATTTCAAATGGGGAATCCAAAATCAAGCCTATAGAAATCCATGGAGGTCAAGTATGTGGGGAAACCTATAAACACAGCATGGTCTATTAAAACTCCACACCTAATGTGAGAGCACAACTGGGGAAACGCTGAATTAACTTTACAGTGGGCTAAGATGCAGCATGCATTGAAATTGCATGAGTGTTCAATTATCCCATCCATTGTTCTCATTGCCAATTTAGACTCAGAAGGGCATCCTTCTTTTTTTTTCCTTCCCCAAACAGACTTCAGGCACCATCACTCCCCCCCAGGAACACTGATGTGGGGATAAAGTGGTGTGACTTTATGTGCGTTTGGAGATAAACCAGGGGCGTGCAAGATGTGCGTCTGTGGGGTGGGAAAAAAAAAAAAAAAGATGGTGCGGGAAAGACATGGAGCCACACACACCTCCACACGCACACGTCAACCACAAAGCACCGTTTTGCTAATCCAAACCCAGCAGATTATGCAAGAAGGGATCAGTTCAGTCCAATCCCTCGATATGACAGCTCATGCCATGCGCACATACAGCAAACTCTGGGATTTTACACGGAATACAAACGCGTGTCACCGCACACCAGGGGAGAAGAGAATGCAATAATAATAATAATAAAATAAATTTTTAAATTTTGAAAAATGCAACCAAATATACACTGATTTTCACTGCCTTGTCACCAGAACGCACTCGCCACAGAATATGCGCTAAAATTGGTATATTTGACTAAATACCATCTTAAAATAGATTATCCTCGAACCTCAAATGGTCATTTAAGCATTTTCAAGAGAGAGAGTCCAGAGGGAGAACAGTGTGAAAATTATTTGTTATTAATTAAATCATTGTGTGTGCATCACTTGCACCTTCTGCGTCCTGAAATGGGACGAGTGCAGAAAAAAAAACTGTCAGTAATAATTATACAAGATTATGCAGAGCATGGCTCATTGTAGAAATATAGATTTCAGGGGAATAAAACCCACCTTGCAGAGCTGAAAATGCTCGGACTGTAGAGTCTCCTGGATCAGATGGTTCTCCTGTGGCCCCACTTGGACAGACGGCGTGGAGGAGGACGCCTCCTTAAGACCGTCCAGCACCTTCCTGATGTTGAACTTCTTCATTTTCACACTGCAGAGCACAAAACTGGAATCACATGCAAAAGATGGTAGCCACTTTCTTTCACACGCGCGTGTGTCTACTCTTGATTCCCCCCTCTCTCTGTGAGCCTCACATTTTAGTGCTTATTCTAATGCGCGGTCTCCATGGAGGAAAGCTCTGGCGCGCACCGTACAGGTCGCCTCTTTACGTGTGAGGCTGAGATGTTGCTGTAATTCGCTCAGAGTCCGTGCTCACTGTGCCCCCACTGCGTCTCGTTTGCTCCGCTCTTCCTCTCGGCTCCCCTGCCCCCCCCCCTTTCGGCTGTGCGCGCCGCTCAGCCAAGGCGGAAACGCAGCGCAGCGGCGGTGGAGCTGCTGCTGACGCTCATGCGCATGTCTGACAGAATGGGCGTTTCAACGCAAATCCCGCCACCTTGCAAGCTCTCTCTCCCTCTCCCTCTCATCTGTCCCCAGCGACAACGCCCCCTCCCTCCCCTCTGTCACACGCACACACAGCGAGGTTTTGCTCCACTGCACCTGGTGATGCTGGGATGCTGCAGCGTGGTGAGTGCCTGCGTGGAGACAGACGAGCAAACAAACCGAGGCTCTGTCCTATTCTTTCCACCCCGTCTCGGTTTGTGTGCTTGCGTGGAAGATTCGCCATGTTAAAGGCCTTCCCAAACAACAGCTGATGGCGATGAAAGTGTTTAAATAAATAAATAAATAAATAAATAAATAAAATGCTGTGATCAAATAACTTATACACGATGCATCTTTGAGGAGGTGCGCATCAAATTAATCGGGGGTCGGGGGGGTGAACCGGCCTATTGTCGTTTTACATTTCATTTGTCCTGTTTTTCCGAAAAGGCTTTTTTTTTCTCCCCACAGAGAACGCTGATCTGTTCAAGGATGATGGGTTCATTTACAGGACAGCACCATCTTAAATTACACAACAGCTGAGCAAGCAAGAGCAAGCAGTGCGTCTGCATGTATCCATGGCAATGGTCGTTTCCGGCTCCTGGTGGAGTCCCGCAGCTTTCCTGCTACTCATACCCGCCTTCATCTCATATGGATGGACCAGACAACAGTTAGCGGTGGCAATCAGGCAAAACGGATTGAAAACTACAATTCTGATATGTTTTGTGCTGTTTTGGAAAACAAAAGAAGATTTGAGATTTAAATCCCTAATGAAGTAGATACCAAATATATTTTATAAGTAACATCCAAAAGTGGACCAGGGCAACATTGCCAAACTAAACAAGATGAGAAAAAGAGACAGTAGAGAAATTTGACGTTAGACAGGGCTACAGTTCTGAACAAGAAAAAGATGGAAAAAATAATGTGGTTATGAAAGGCTTGAAAGAGAGCAATATCAGCATGTTGGAGTGGTCCTTTAAAAGTTCAGACCGAGCTGTGAAGGTCACTCCATAGCAGATCAAATGTGGAAAAAAGCCCTCTGACCTCAAGGTGCTGAACAACGATACCCCATCGTTGTCACACACCGAGGTGTCCTTGGAAAGGACACTGAACCCCACGTTGCCCTCAATTCTCCAGCCACTAAGAGATAAACGGGTAGGAATGCATAAGGAAGGGCTTGTGATGAAGAAGAAGAAGGAGAAAAAAAAAACCTGTGCCAAATCAATATGTAGAACATTTGTGATCCACTGCGGTAACCCCTAAAACAAAGGAGACAAAGGAACAAACAAAGGAGAGGGCAAAGGAAGATAATCTGCATTTGTTTGACAGCTATGAAAACCAAGAGAAAGAGGACAAAAGGTGTTGCTGATGAATCACCTTTAAAAGGCATGAATTATCTAAAACATGAAAATATGCAGCTGAAATCTAGACCACCTCTATGCTGCAAAGTAAACATGGTACACATCGCCCATATGTATATGAATAATGTTATTTTTAAGCTTTTTCTGCCTCAGTGACCTCTAAAAATAAATAACGCACACCCCCACCAGCCATAGAACAATTGTTTTGAGCTCACATCTGCCCTCTCAGAAAATAGATATATAACTTTATTAATCCCCAAAGGGAAATTCAAATAGACACATATAATGTGCCCCTTCAAACAAACTGCTCAAAGGTCCCCATCAATTCACTCACTGTCCTTTTCATAAACTGCAGTCTTCTGAAGTTCCAGATATCTACAATTTAGACAGTTTTAACAGCCATTACGTTTCCCCCTAAGAGCTGAAGTTTACAGAGTTTGCAACTCCAGTGCAGCTGTGTGTTTGTGAGGTCACAGATGAGACTACCAGCTTTGACAAGCTCAGCTGAGACTGAGGCTTGAGGGCCTCTGACGTAGCCACCTGTTAGGGCCGTTTGCTAATTTGCCAAACTTTGACGTGCAGAAGGCTGCTGGCAGCAGAGGCGGGGGCGTAGCAGCAGCAGCAGCAGCAGCATTATCTGTGTTTGTACTCTGGCTACCAACAGCTGATGCCAGATCTGCCAAATCAATAGAAATTCATGACCCATCCTCATGACATTTTGTGAAATGCTTATGTTCTGAGCTTGTCTAAATAAATTCTGTGTAAGCTCCATTTTAAATAACAGGGCACAGGAAGATGTGAAAAGGACCAGAAATCATCCCAGAGGGTGCCTGAGAACAACTGTCGCCATACTCATTTGCATAATCAACTAAAATTGACCATGCGCACCTTCCAAGCCCGGCTGATATCACCTGATCCCAACTACTTCAAGCACCTGAACAATGGGCCTTATTAGTCCATCCTTGTGTGTGTGTGTGTGAGAGAGAGAGTACAGTGCAGTGGGAGGGGAGAGCTTTTGGCGCCATTGACATCAGTGATTTAATTTAATACCATTGTGTCGTCACCAGGTAATTCATCTAAGTGTGTCATGTGTGCTTGTGTGTGTTGTATGTCATGGCTGACTGCTCTGTTTGTGTACCCTGATAAGGGTTTATGCTTAGCCAGAACTGTTGGTGGTGTTTGTTTGTTTGCTTTCCTTTGTTATTCATGTAAAGTCGTAATCAAAATATAGCAGACGCGCAAAACTAAAGGGATGCATGTTTTTAGACGGTGAGAGGAAGCTGGAGAAAACACATGAAAGCATGGGAATAACATGCATACGCCACACAGAAGGGTCCCACCTGAAATTCAATCCCAGTAACCTCTTTGCTGCGAAGAGACAGCACTAACCAACGCGGCAACATGCTGGCCACTGAAGTGAAATAAATATGTAACATAAGATTAAAAAAATATATATAAAAACTGTCAATCAACTGTTGGAAAGTTGAAATGTTGCAGAGACAGATGCATGATTAAAATCTCCAGAGAGCAAAATTAATGTATATGTGGGTTGTGTTTGTTGCTTGGCAACAACTGAGCTGATGACGTCACATCCAGCACCAACAGGTAACACAGGTGAACCACCTCAGTAGATAAAACAGACGAAAATTCACACGCAACAGTTCAGGATCTTCCATCATCATGGTAACTCATCACAAGAGATATTAAAAAGTGTCAGAAATACCATCAGATATACCATAAGCAGCTTGGCAGCACATGACAAAAAACTAAACAAACAAACAAAAATAGCTCCTAGTTGTAGACTGGTCCATCAGCGTTGCCAGTGAAGTGTCAGTGCTCAGCATCACAACGGCAGTAAGCCCCCGTTTGACCCTGCAGTAACAAAGTCCCTGGGATGTCTGGTAAAAGTGAAAAAAGTGAGGGACACAGAGGGCAATGTCAGGGTGCAAAGAGTCAGGCATCTGCCCGTCCTGCAGAAGGACTGGAGGGACACCTTCCACCCTCAGTGACAGCTGCACTTAATCAAGCGCATGATAGCACACCTGAATTTAACATTTATGACCCCCAAGCCCCCCCCCCCAGCATCCAACCGCTGTCACCTTACAAACGTAATTTCCACAAAAGGACTATCTACAAAATGGAAGCACGCACATGATCAGTGCACATAACTCACGCGGTGTTGACGGTCTGCAATTAAAGGGAACACGTAGAAGACATTCACGCAAGCTGTTTGTCACACGGATGTCACAATCACTAACCAGCTGGAGGCCGAAGAGAAAGCATACCAAGCTGACAAAATTATGCACGGTATGCATGTATACACAGACACATACGTTAAACACACACACACATACACAAACACATTCGCAGCAGTTAATGAGCCGTTGCCCCCGAGGAAACACTTGGTTATCTCTGCCTAGTTAAAGAGGAGGATGTTTTCAATGTCAAATACACATGTAGATGCGATGCATGGAGAATGAAACAAAGCTCAAGGACAAATCTGTAAATGTCTCCTCACACATCAACCCCTGCCGCTCTAACCAGCCCTCCCATCCACCACCAACCTTTATGGCTACAGAAGGACTTATAAATATTGATGTGGGGACAACAAAGATGAAGTGGTGGGAGGGTGGAGAAATAAAAAAAAAAACACCATACAGCCTTCATTACATTTACACAGCTCCAAATCAGTAAGCAAAAGAAGAGAGCAGAAGAGAAGGAGAATTTCTCTCTCTTCAGCAAAGACTTAGATGTGTTTCTTTTGCAGAAATGTCTTACATTGCAGAGGTTTGTGTGTGTTGATGCCCAGCCTATCGTCTAGCTTGATTATTGGCAACCAGCTGAGCTGCTCAGTGTGGAGAGGTGCTGGATCCATTCCCCTGAGCTGTTTGCACACACATGCATGCTCCCTCTTTCACACACACACACACACACACACACACAGATCAGAGGATGGATTGGATGCCACTCTTATAGGAAAGTGTATTGCCAGTGTTGCCGCTGTAATGACTCTGAGCCTCCAAGAGAACTGATTCCTAGAAAGAAACTGCGGCCAAAAATAAGCTGACATGTACAAGCCATCTGAAGATTGAAGAGACATGAGAGATGCACGTAGGGCTGGCTCCAGTTCAACATCATTTGCATTTTCTGTGCTGATAAACCAAAAATGTTACTGAGACTAAAATCCAAATGTTAAAAGGTAAAGTGAGCTCGGCCTGTCTCTGGAGAATATATCAGTGTGAACAGTTACTCAAAACAATCCCTGTTGTTTCTTAATTTATAGAGGAAGTGCAGTAAAACAAAACACCCATTTAAAAAATATTTTTATGAGCCTTCTATTCATGTCTTTTTTCTAACCAAATGAGTGTCTGCTTCAATTTGTGTTTCTCAAAGAAAAAAAATGTTGCTTTGGAAACAAAAATCTATGTTCAGAAACTCAATTCCAGTCAGATCCAAACAAGGACTGGACGACATTGCTGGTTTGTGGTAGCCTGACCAGTCATCCTACCTTTTTTTTTTTCTTCTTCTTCTCGGGTGCAAATAATTGGCCCGGTACCTCTGGATTTGACTTCAATTATTAGGGAGCAGAACCAACAGACAGAAGAAGCTGCTTCTGGACAACGATAGACATTCAAACAGAGAAAAGAGGCGTGTGGAGCGGGCAGTGACAACCACACTAGTATCAACAAAAGACTAGGGACACCACTGAATGTCTGTTTTTCAATAAAAATGAACACATAAATAAAAACCTTAGCAATTCTGCAGGCCTTCTTGGTTTTAACCGCATAAAGCCCTACCTCACCCTGAGAACTTTCACAAAGTAAATGGGTACGTATGGCCGGCCAACTCAGAATGAGTGGACATGTGATCAACAATCAACCTGAGGGAAATGTGCAACCAAAACTGACATTGCAAATAAAAACCAAACTGACTTTATATTGCTGGCAATAAAGGAATCTGCTTCCTGATCTGTCAATGACCACGTTTTGCTGGAGGAGCAGCCATAGCCTCAGAAATGCTCTCCAGGGAAGGTTTGCTGTCCTTCCTCAATGATCTCACACTTGAGAAACTGCCACAAGCTCATGTTGGAAAATGAGTCAGGAGGAGGAATTAAGCTGCGATTCTTGATTTTGGATCGAGAGGAATCATAGGTGACAGGCAACTTTGTTTTTGTTCTGTTTTACCTTACATTTGTGCTTTCCTCTCCTACTTCCTGAACTTAATACAGCTCTTTTGTTTCCTGTCTCACATTATTGGATAAACTGATTAATCCAGGTGTGTCTGAGTAGTCATAATGGTCAGAAACACCTGGATTAATCAGTTTGCCCAGTAATGTGAGACAGGAAATGAAAAGAAGCTGTATTAAGTTCAGGAAGTATTGGAGCCAATTCTGCACAAATTAATTTATATTTTCTGATGATCACGTCGGTTTAGCTATTATAAAAAGTGTTACATCTTCAATTTTTCAGTGCCCACTTTCAGATGTTCAAGGTTAAAAGGTTTGGATATGGAAAATATGAATAACAATAACTGCCTAAAAACTGTCTTTGCAATTAAAACAGAAATAAATTAGGTGCAAAAAGATATGTCTGTGTGTGGGACATGGGTTATACTACCTGTAATCAAACGTAATTTCTGAGTAGGTTATCTGCTACTGGTTTCATCTTGAATCAATTCACACTTTGTTAAATCAGAAATTCACCCAGACCTCGCCAGTGTGATCTGAAATGGTGTGAGGTAGCACACTGGGCTCCACCTTCATCCACATATTAGAGGTGAAGATCCATCAGGACGTGTTAACGTAAGCAGAAATCCAAAGCCAAACAAAAAGATGCTGTTAAATCCAGCTCATACTGAAAGCGGATTCTGAGGCGAGGTTAAGGCTCCTATCCCTCATGAAGCGCTGTTGAGAGATGGTGAGCCGTTTGACAGAGGGTTCCTCTCATCCCGTAGCCTCTGATGGTAAATTAAGCCGAGCAATTATCCCTTGTGATTGGCAAAGGCTATTGCTTAATCCAATAATGTGGGATGGAATTTAGAGTCCTGTTTATTGGCAACCTGACACCTCCCAGCTCTGCTGTTTAAAATAAGTCTGCATTGCAGAATTAATGCAATCTTCTCCAACACGAGGCAATTAAAGTAAGGATCCAAGCAGCCACTACAATACCATTTAAGGAAACTGTGTACTTCTGCCCAGCCATCTATAGATTATGCTTCATCCACTCATCAGCTGACACAGGACTCTGGAATTCTGACATCAAATGAGACTTAATTAGAAGTGCAGTAAACAAAAGTTTGCATGAACACAGTACATGGTAGTATATTATCTATACTATCCATACTTATATCATCTAGACTCTTTTCTAGTCCACTTAGAGCCCACATGATACTCTTCTTCTAAATCGGCACCCATCAACTAGCAGTTCCCCTCCATGAATTACTGCCCATTTCACTCTTTTTTTCCATCTCTACCAATTCCACCACTCGTTAAATTCAGTTTGTCTTGGTTTTCCAGAACACATGCAGTTGAAACCGTTGTTGTGTAGTGGTATGTAGACTCATAAATTTCCTTTCTCAATGACAGCTGGTTCTCTACTGGCAGGTGAGTTCAGTGTAAGAATGATACTGGTCAAGGTTAGAGAAAGAATAAAGAGACTGATATAGGTAAAAAAAACAACCAACAACACTGTAAGCAAAGATCCAAGACTAGTCATGCTTTCAGCATCCTTCAAACAGCGAACCTTTCACCTGTGTAGAGACAAATATTAACCGGGTGATGACAACAATCACTCACTCACAGAACAGCAGAAAGTCAGTTTAGCAGATTTTTAGACTAGTTAAGTCACAAACATAAAGCAGAATAAAGTCAACCAAATCTGATGTGTGTCAGCTGGCATCCGTGTGTGTCCATGAGAGAACATAAAGGCATCAGAAAAGCCCTCATTAGGGCATTTAACCAAGGTATTGTATGTCAGTGCTGTTGTTTGTTAGAAGAATGTCAGGGAAGCCCAAATGCACAATAATCCACAATAACTTGTGGAAAGTTGTCCAGACTTTGGAAAAAGAGGAAAGTCTAAATGCTGATCTTACGTGCATAAGACAGCACCCTCCATGTGTTGTGCTTTGAAGCCAGGAGGGTCTCTAGACTAAACAAGAGAGGAAGTTCAAGGTTTCTTTTCATTAAAGGCACTCTGTGTACCAATTCAACTTCTCACCACAGTTGGACACATACTGACAATCCTGTGCTTATGACAGAGGACTGTGCTGCACATCTTGTAATACCACTTTGAGCCACTAGAGGTGCACTTCATTGCGTCTTAGGCCAGGTGCTGACACATTAACTTTCTGTCTCCCATGTGTCCAGAAGCAGCATCACTACGTAGACAGGATTTAAAATGGAATTACAGCATTTGTGTAATCATTTCATTCCCACAGCATGCCCACATTCATACAACCCCTCGCTTCGGTGTAAAAGCCAGCTCGGACCTTTGCTAGGGACAATGACGGGCCTTTTGACACAGTCAATGTCAAATCCTGTACACACAGCTGCACCACACACAGTTTATAAATCTGTTTCAACATGCACTTCACAGTCTTGCTTAAATATTGACTCAGCCTGACCTTCAAACAGTCTTTCTGACTTCTATTAACTGGTTGTTCAGGGAGTATCTTGCAGACATTGATAAGTGTGGACCTCTGGGAAATAAAAAATAAATAGAAAGCTATCAGTTTAAGATACAACAGAACACATTGTTACCTGGGATTTCTATCTACAGGTCTCTTGTCACCTGAATCTGATCATAGACACGATTTTTCCTCTGTGATGATGACCTTGTTGTACAGTGTGTTATTCCCTCTCCTCCTACAAATATGAGGTAACTTTGTGTCAGTATGAGAAAGAGAACTATAATTTGATTTTTACACTTCCTCTGGAGTCTGCAGGGCTGTACTGGAAGGGTGAAGGTGGGGATAGGCTGGAATAGTTGGGTTACAAAAATTAAATCAGAACTTCAGCTCTAGGTGTCTATTGTGAATAACAGTGATCCCAGAGCTCACTTTTTTCTGAGTTCTGGGATTGAGACAGTGTGTGTTTGTGTATGTGTGTGTGCTATATAGTCCATGTTATGAAATGGAAATATGTAGTTTAACAAATGCATATATATGTAGGCCCTATGTATAAGCAGATTAAATAAAATTAATTCTAAATATCCAAATTAGATAACTGGAAGTTTCAAATGAACTGTTGTATCTGATAGACGGGAAGGATGGAGGAGGTGTGCTGTCAGTGGAAAGAATGGAAAGCATAAAAAAAATAAAAAAAATAGCCAGCAGCTCAACTTGAAATGTGTCAAAGGATGTTGGTCATTTCAAGTCAGCTGTGTCTAAAATTTGGAGCGAGTACAAAATGGAAAGGATGTAAAATGGGAAAGTGCATTTATGTCGATACAGAAAGATGTCAAAGAGTCAAAACAAAAGACTCAAAGCAACGCCCCTTGAAGTAGAACAAAAGAACGAAACAAATGGACAGAAGCAGGAGTCAATATGACGGTACTGTAAGAAAACGGCTGAAGGAGTGAGAATCACAAAGAATTTAAGTAAACTACTATCATCTAAACAGAAGATGACGAGGTTGCAGTGAGCTACGAGAGAATCAATCAATCAAACTTTATGTTTAAAGCGCTTTTCATACGAAAGTAATACAAAGTGCTTTACATAATATAAACAATAATTAAAACAACAACAGCAAAAAAAGAACAACTTAAAAGCCATCACACACCCAAGGATATTATAGAAGTTAAGAAAAAAAAAGCACCCACACCCAGTCATTCTCTCTCTCTCTCTCTCAAGTACACAAACTCAGCACACATAGCAACTCCACCCTCCCTCCCTCCACCTCCTTTAGCCCCATTTTGAACAAACTGTCATCTTGGCACCGTTGAACCAGGAAACGATGTCTTGGGGGATCAGTCCACGTCATCAGCTGCACCACCCACAAGCATCAAGATCAACGACACAGGTGGTGCAGCTCCCGACGTGGAGGACCTCCATGAGGAGAACACTGGAGTTAAAAGTAGATAAAATTACCTTAAAACCAACAAGAACAACTAAGAAATGAATAGGTACATAAATGAATGACGATAAAATTAAATTACTACGTTAGTGAGGAAATAGAATAAATCAATAACAGTTCAAATAAATTAGTAAATAAATAAATAATATTCAGCTAGGTCTTGAGCTTCTTTTTAAAAATGTCAACAGACTCTGCAGCCCTGAGGTCCTCAGGTTGTTCCAAAGTCTGGGGCCATAATGATGAAACGAGGCCTCGCCACAGGTTTTAGTCCTGACTTTAGGAACAATCAGAGGGCCGGTACCTGAGGACCTCAGGGTCCACGAGGGCTCATACTTGAAAAGGAGGTCTGATAAATAAGAAGGCCCAAGACCATCAGGACATTTATAAATTAATAAAAGAACCTTAAAATCGATCCTGAAAGACACGGGGATCCAATGGAGCGATTTTAAAACTGGGGTAATGTGGTCCCACCTTCTGGTCCTCGTCAGCACACGAGCAGCTGAATTCTGTAATAATTGTAAACTTGAAATACTCTTTTTAGAGAGCAGGGCGTTGCAGTAGTCTATTCTACTGGAGATAAAAGCATCAGCACCTCCATGCTGGCAAGAGAGAGAAATGGGCGGACTCTGGCGATGTACAACGTTGTGAACGTTTACTGGTTCTAGGTCATCAGGAGACACGGTGATATAAAAGCTGTGTATCATCAGCATAGCTGTGAAAATCAGCGCCATGTCTCCTGATGACGTCCCCAAGTGGCAACATGTACAGATTAAAAAGTAATGGGCCTAAAATTGAACCTTGGGAACCCCACACTGGATTTTATGGGCTCTTGAGGAGCATGTATCCATACTTACATAAAACCGACGATCTGTGAGATAGGAGTGAAACCATTTTAAGACAGTACTGGAGAGGCCCAGCAAACTTCTAAGCCTGTTTAATAAAATGTGGTGATCTACTTTATCAAAGGCAGGAACCAGTACTGAAAGTTTTTGTGCGTCCATGTTGCATCTTAGTTCATTAACAATCTTTAAGAGGGCTGTCTCTGTACTGTGGTTTGTCCTAAAACCAGACTGAAGCTTTTCAAAAATAGTGTTTTTATTTAAAAGCTCATTTAAGTGAAAAAAAACAACCTTCTCTATCATTTTACTTAAAAACGGTTTCCTGTTCAGGGTCACAGGAGCCCATCCCAGCTCACAGTGGGCGAAAGGCAGGGGTACACCCTGGACAGGTCGCC
>JBAMYA010000017.1:5685545-5697629 GCA_037176975.1 Arrhamphus sclerolepis
ATTTGCCTTTTCTTCTTCTTTTAGTCCTCTGACAGAATCATGTTCAAATAAAGTTTGTTATATTAGACTGTCAAGAGAGCTAAAGTACACTCACCTGTGAATAAAAGAAAGAAGAGGAAAAAAAAAAAAAAAGAGAAGGTTTTCACTCAGGATTGCTGTATAATTTTCTACATCTATCTAATCCTTTAATTTGATGCATCTCCCAGCTGTTGTTTCAGAATTTCATTGCCACAGCATGATACTGCCAACACCATATGATGAATGTACTATCGCGACTTCCACACAGCAATCGAGGTATGAAGATGCACTGGATATCCAGTTCTTACTCCAGTTTCACTCTTCAGCTGTGCTGCGAAGGCACAATATTTTCTCCTCACTGTGGACTTTCAGAAAGCATTATAACTTTCCACAATCTGGAGATAGACCTCTTCCTCCAATTTACAGAACGTAGTCAGCATGAGGTCTACGTTTCTACCTGGTTGGTCTTGTGGGGCACAAACGGTTGCCCTGGCCTCAATTTCCCCATTGCTGCTGGGGTTTGAGGCGCTACCTCAACTACAGGAGGAAGACAAGCCTCAGTGGGAGGAAGATGATGGGCAAACTGCAGTTGGTAGAGGCTCCTCCAGACTGCTAAGACTGCAAAAACATTCAACCTGTACTAGTGCCCCAGGTGTCTTTAGCATGCTCGTCCATTGTCATCGTCCCTGTGACAGGCTGATTTCATCCTCTACATGGACTTTGCCACCTCTGAAGGCCTCCCTTACACCTTTGCTGCAATGTCATTTCATGCAGCACTCATTTCACCCCTGTTACGCCAAAGTTAAAGCTCCAACGGCAGAACGGAATGTTATACTGTTCCGTTCCATGCGATTCACACAGCGAAACAGGACAGAATAAAGGCACTACAGAAGTACAACAACCTAACTGTGTGAATGGCATTAATGTGATGAATGGATTTACACCAGGAATGTCAGCCAGGAGGTGACATTCCCTCCACACATGCCAATTTTGAATAGTAGCCAAATACTTCAAACTTTGGTTTACGATATCAGAGGGTTTTTGTTTCTCATGGTCTGAGTCAATCAGGTACCTTTTAGCAGAAGTCCAGAAAACTGTCATATTAGTAATATACTAATAACTGGACTAAGACATCACTGAAAGTGAGTCCAGTTTTGATTTAATGCATTAACTGGCTACTTTGGCTTGAGAAAATTCCAAAGTTGCAAACATCAAAAGCAAACCTCCTTTTTGGTGCATTATGTGTATGAATTACTAAACTTTGAAATTACTGCAACCTCACAGTTCTACCATTTGCGAGATTCTACTCACAACAGCGTACACGCAAGTAAAGCAGTCACACCAAACTTGTGACACCATGACCCAAGTTGAAGAGTAACATAACCGCATCTCTCTGAACCCTGTACTAGTCCTTTCAGCATCTAACACTGACATGTGATACCACATTATGCCTGCAGTCCAGCAGATTTTTCACTGAATGTTGTGCATGTGTGACATAAACACAAAAAAGCAGCTGTACCCTTTGTTCAGTCATCATCAGACCTCAAGACTACATAGTGAATTTCAGATCAGGAATTCCAAGTGGGGAAAAGTTGTTTCTTTTTTTTTTTTTTTTTCCCGAGAAAACCATTACAACATGTGACAGTTTCCCAATAACCACAATAGGGGTTGCACCATTCACAAAAGGCTAGACATCTCTACAAGAACGCTTGTGAGGATTTCCCGTCAACCAAGGGAGGTTAAACCATTAAGTAAAATGTCAACATGCCCATTGGATCCTTAAACATTTAGTTGCCTATGTGTGCATTTAAAAAGCTCCTGCCACATCCGATTTGTTGCAAACACAAGTCACACTCACATGGGTAAAATAAGATTTGAGTCCAGCACTAATCACATCTGAAGATGAATCTGGCTACTTTAAAGAAAACATTTATAACCTCATGATAAGATAAATTCCGCCAGCATTAGTAACAATGATTGGTAATTTCATGCTGCTGTAACATGGTTTGAAGTGCAGAAACACTAACAAAGTCATAAATAGACAGAGAAGAGAGCATGTACATACATACATACATACAAGATAAGGATTCTCAACAGATATAGAAAGAAATACAAGTAAATATCAAATGCAATGAGGACACCATTGACTTGTCCACCATATTGCTTGGCTTTTAAAATTTCCACTGGGTTCTTTGGACAGATCTTTTGAATCAAATTTGTTGGGGTAGGTAGCTTCATATAAATCATTACTCATTTAAAATATATGCCACTTTTACACAATATTCTGTGAATTTAAATAGGTAATTCTAAATAATTAGGAGACCTTTTTAAATGCCTGCCCAAATTTAGAGTGTTTCAGAGCCAACTTATACTTCTTTGTCCAAAGAATGTGGAAAAAAAAAAAAAAGAAAGAACAGTTTCTGTAGCACTTGACATTCTTCGCATGATTCATTGTGTTTGTGCATTAGTGTTGATTTCTCACCCTAGCTGAGGTTTCAAACCAGCCCAGGAAGCCAGTCTCTTTGCAGAAATTGTCCATTAAGGCCGTGTTGTTGGAAGTCTCTTTCTTCTGGTCACATTTATTGGCGAGCAGCACTGAGGGGATGGGGCTGCCATTAGCCAGCTTCACCTTACTGTCCAGGTCGTGCTTCCACTTAGCCACAGCTTCAAACGTGGCACCTCTCGTTACATCGAACACAACAAATGCCCCAACAGCCTCTTTGTAGTACACCCTTGTCATGTTCCCAAATCGTTCCTGGCCTGGAGGAAAAGGAAAGACAGTTGAGACTGTTTTAAAATGATGTACGTGGGATGAAATTATGTGAAGCAGATGTGATAACCCTCTGGGCCAAACAGTATGAATAAAACTGAATCTTAAGAGAGTAGGTATTCCAGTAATATTCCTTTCTCCAGTTTGTCACAACTCCTTGAAGGAAAAAATTTTAAATGATCAATAATAATAACTTTCCTAAAAATTGTAGACAGCAAAAATAGTTGTTTATCCTACTTTTCCTCATTTTCACCATGTGTAATATGTACAAAAGATTTGAGACAGCATGCTTTTTTGTTTGTCTGTTTGTTTGTTTGTTCCCCATGACCCTGTACAGGACATAGCTGGTATAGATAATGGATGGATGGACGGATGTTTGTTTGTTTGTTTTTAAAATGCAATGTGATCCAAGCAGAGGCTGGGACCAGAATGAGACAAACCCTCTATCCATAATCTTTTGAAGAATGATTTTAAAGCCAGTTTCTGAAGTCAGTGGAGGACATCATGTTGGCAGGAAATCACTCTACCCCAAAATGGGCAGAACGACGAGGCAGCAGCTAGTGGTCAACTGAGGAACTGCACTTCTGGGATCAAGTCAGTTTAGCTAAGATGCTATAACTGGCTGGGTACCAAGTCAAAACGTGTTTGGGGCAACCTGGTTCTGAAAACATCTCATACTTACAGGGCACTGTTACATCACAGACCGAGCACAGAGAAGAATTATTTACATCCAACTTCAAACCCAGCACACTGATTATAGCTCAAAAGTGAGAAATGAAAGCTCCTTTTGCTCTTGCTTTTTGCTTTGCTATTCTGTTTTAATAGCAAAATCCTCCTGAGCTGTTATATAATTGAACTTAATAAATAAATGAACAAATAATACTCTCCATGCTTTCTTATTATTCTTGACAGGAGAATCAGTTGTCCCTTTTTTTCTTTATTTATGCTTTAATTTTTTTTTTTTGTACTGTGGTCAGAGGTTAGAAATTCAGATTTCCCTTTTGTGGTTGAATGTGTCAGTAGAAGCATCAGAAGCTATTGGGGGAAGGGTGTAGTTTGTCATTCAATAAATTCACTTCCTCCAGAGATCACTTTTCTCACCCTCAAATTGATGTATACCTAGTGAAGACAGAAACCTTTAAAGATAGGTAATTTCAGTTTTAAAGAGCCTTAACAGTGAGACGAGAGGGTATGCTATACTTGAGCAAATGCCAACCTAACTAAATTTGTATTCACTTCAGATGAAACTCTATAAATCAGACAATGGGTTGTGGGAAAGCATGCAGACTAATACGTGGGGCCATCATATCAGCGTTGATACTCCTGTGATGCACTTTTGCTCACCAACGAACCAACGGGAATGCAGCATAAAATGAGAATACACCAATATAATTGTTGAGAAAGCACTTTTAGACACCCCATAGACAGTACTTTTCATGCCAAAAAGCAGTGAAAAGGCTCATCAGTTCAGTCATTTCCTAGAAAAGATGTCTGAAATTCAAGTGTTGCACAAGGTTAAATCATGTTTCCTTTTCCTCTTTTGATTTGAGCTGCTTTCTCTTCACATAAAAATATATTTAAAAAAAAAAAAAGCATTGATATTGGGTTGTTGTGTGCCACTATGAGAAACACTGCAGAATGTCTCATGGTGCAGTAAACTGAATAAATATGAGGTATATTTTTGCAAGCACATAACTGAAGAGTTTGGCTAAGAAACAGAGTGCCGACTTTACAAGAACACCTCCCCCAACAAATAATAATAACAATAATAATAATGATAATGATACAGAGTCGTAATTAGATTGAGTCCATGCATTTATTTGGGCCTCTGATGACTTGTGGTAGCATGTGATGGATTTAGCTCATATTTATGCAACATTGCTCCAGTTTAAGAAAGCCTACAGGGCAACTGTAATTGTGCAGTGTATTAGCCAGCTAATAGCCTCTACTAGAGCTCAGTTACTAAATAGAAAATTAACTTAAAAGAAAAAAAAAAAAAAGAAACCTGAGGAAGTGTGAGCACAGCTTCTCCCTGCATACTTTCACTTTACTGTAGGTGACTACCCAATCACGTAAAGAACTAAAGTGGTGTGGCGCAGTGCGGGTGTGAGCGAGAGAGTGAATACACTGTGGGGCCCACAGGCCTGGCGGTAATTGCTCATAATTGAGAGTCTAATTTTAGCTGATACAACCCCAGGTGAATTCACCAGAGACATGACACAGTGGGAGAGCCGATGGACTGAAATAAGGCTTTTAATTTCCAGGCTTCGTACAGCTCCGTCCAGAAGAGTGCAGGCCAGAGCAGAATTCAGGCAGAAACCAGGACCTCATCATTTTCAAGGCACTTTTCATCCGTTTTAATGGTCTCAGTCAAACATAATGATTCTGTCTGAATGAAGTAACTTTTTCAAATACTTTCAGGGTTGTTGGTTGATGGCAAAGAAATCTACAAAAGAATATAGCATAGCCTGATCTGTTGAACAGACTGAAAGAAGTAACTTTGTGAGCAATGAGGATATAACAGAAGCAAGGACCAAGCTTTCATGAAGTGCAGAAGTGAAAGACTGTCCTCCAAACGTAGCCTTTCCCATAAATGGATTTTTATGCACTTTAGTCACTATAACTTTTATTTCCTGTTGTGCCATTCATATTTGGAAAACACAAATTTATGTGAGAATAAGACAATAATTCAAAGATTCGTTCAGTCGAGGTGTTTTATGAAGACTAAATACACAACAAACATCCATCATCAACTACTGATTTTCATTTTTTAACAGATCCACTCCCTGTTGGTCGTCTGATCCATCCGCTGGTGAAAAAAATCTCGTGAACGAAACAGAGTAAACATTTATTGGTATGGCTGATATGACTGTAATTGGACTCTAGGTATTGATAAGGTGCTGTGTTGTTTTTTTTTGTTTTGTTTTTTTACAGGTCAACTGAGCCTATTTCAGTGTGAACTCTGATTTAAATGCATGCAACTATGAAAAGTAATCATCAATGCTGTGATTATCAAAGACTACTGTGATTCACCATGGCAATGCTGGCGGAACGGGAGGGATGCTCCTATTTTCCTTTGTTACAGTTAGAGCTCTTATTGCGATCATGTAGTGAAAAAAACTTAGAAACGGTTTTATATATATATATATATATAAATATAGATATATAACCACACACATTACTATAAAATTTGATGGCTTCCACAGATTTGTGGCCGGAAAACAGCCAAAATAGATTCATGCGTTATGAACAAAATTGACATGAAAACTCTTCTTAGCAAAAGCCGCCAAACTACACAAAGTATTCGTTATTAAGTAAGGGTATGTTGATATTTGTGACGCACAAACTGCTATAAACTAACATTTGCTCAGCAGGTCCGTCAACCCGACCGCTACTACTACTGCAGGGTAGACAAACCAGACTACTACTGTAATGCTCTTTATCTGGTCTTCACAAAACAATTGGGAAGCTTCAATTACACAATTAGACATTGACATCATCCATCAATTAGACGTCATCCAGAACGTTGCTGCCAGAGTCCTAACAAGAACCAGGAAACCTGAACAGGAAAACTGTTCTGAGATCCTTTCACTGGCTACCAGTTACCTACAGAACAGACTTTAAAGTGTTGTTGTTAGTCTACTAATCACTTAATAATATGGGGCCAGAATTCATTACTGATCTTCTAGAAGAATATGAACCAAGTAAATCTCTGAGATCTTTAGGTAGCGGTCAGCTGGTAGAACCTCCAGTTAGGACCAAACATGGTGAAAATGCATTTAGCTATTATACTGTACATAGATGGAATAAACTTCCTGTTGATATCAAATGTTCTCCAACTCTGGACACATAAAGTTCAACTGAAAACTCTGTTCTCCCATGCTTTTCTTCAGTCGAATTTTACTAAACTTTTTTTTAAAATTTTTTTTACTATACTTTGTTTTTAATCCCTTTTCTGTCCAATTACACATTTAAATTTTGTTTTTTATTTAATTTATTTCATCTTAATCTTTGTAAAGCACTCCGAGTTGCCTTTGTGTGTGAACAAACATGCAACCTACAAATAAACTTGCCTTGCCTACCCTCCGTTGGAGTACATTAAACTATGCCCAGAAGTCTTGAGGAGCCAATCAGATCGGTCTATCCTGGTCCAGTGTCTCTAAGAGGGCTGAATGCAATGAAAACAAAGCTGCAATATTGTAGTCTGGATGGCAAACAATGGTTGTTTAAACTGCCGTATGTATATTTGTCTAATGTTACCTTTAGCCAACTGTGTTGCGCATGGTTGTTTTTTTTTAAAGATATTGGTTAAGGGTTTAGGCACAAGGGTTACTCTCAAATTCCTCTAGAAAAAAACAGCAGCAATTGCTGAATTCCACTTGCATTACGTTGGCATGTCTCTCCATTAAACTCCACAACACTCTTGCGTTGACCCATTTGCGTTGCTCTGAATAGGTCACCTTGTCTGTTGTATATTGGTTTGTAACACTAACCAACTGCGTGCAGAGGCAGTTGCTCGGGGTATGCCAAATAATCTTTTTGGAGCCTTAAGATCCTTTCCTCACGCAAATGCAACTCAGCGTGTCATCAATAAAAAGGAGATGCCATCATTTAAAGGAACTCCAAAATGTGCATTTATCAATTGCCCATTTTAGCTCTTTGAAGGGGAGGAGAGAGAGAGAGAGAGGGAGAGAGAGAGAGAGAGAGAGAGAGAGAGAGAGAGAGCACCTCAGGCTTATGTAACAATTCCTCCCAACCAGGTTATGCTCATAGAGTAAGTTACCATGGTAACTGACTCAGAGTACAAGCTACCTCTGTTTGTGAAAGAGGCTCTGGAAACGGAAGACCCAGTTTCTATTATTTATTTATTTATTTATTTATTTTGATTAGGACAGTGCACCTTCACCAACATTACCGCAATCCATGGCAATGTAAATATGCAGTAGTTAGCACAATAGCTACATTTTCATCCTTTGCCCTATAGGACAATTAAGCACAAAAACAAAAAAACAACACACCTCACTATATAATTCACAGGACAGAACACAGTAGACATAGTTTTAAAGAAATATATATATATAAACAACGCCAAAGAACAACATCTCCAAAAAAAAACATTTACACAAGAAAGAGCGAACCAACAGACAGTATAAAACAGGATGCAAGACCCTTCTCTATAAACAGTGGAAGCCATTATGAATACATGGGTACATAACTGGTTTGTTTTCAACTAATGGTTGAGTTTCTTTTTAAAAATTGCGTAGTTTTCACTGTCTCTGATGTATGCTGGTAGCCTGTTCCATGAATGTGCACCTCTAATAGACGCCACCTTCTGGCTAAACTGTGTTCTGCGCTTCAATTTATAACAGTCTCCTCTATTGGTTGCGGTCTGGTTTTTATTTTATAATCCCTTTTCTGAATGAAATCACCTATTGGTGGTGGGGCAAGCCCATTCAAAAAAATAAATAAATAAGACAGACGTCATGATACATTTGATAAGAATCAAGATTTGAATTATAATGCTTACTAATGATTTTATAATAATGAAAATGGGATAGTTTCTTATTAAAGGTTTTCATTGTCCTCTTGAAGAGACCCATGATGGTTTTTACTATATTTGCAGTTATATGTGACCAGGTTGTATAGCAGTATGTTACATGAGAAAAAAAAAAATCATTGAATGCATATAAATTCTAACTGACCGTATAGTAAAAAAAGATCTTATATGACATTTGAAATCTTCTTAACATGATTTTTTAAAAGTCAAATTTGATTCAAAAATGACTCAAAGACATTTACATTTGCCAACCACATCAGGTCTCTCTCCATTAACGGTAAAACATGCAGACAGTTTTTATTTGTGTGTGTGTGTTGAGATGTAAACAGGAATTCTGTTGCCAGTCAGACACTAGTATCATAGCAGCAGACTCTTTCTTTGTTCTGGCATGAGCATATAAGACTGTGTTGTCTGCATTTCCTTCATGTTTGGGTTAACTAACCCAGAGCCAGTTTGTTAAAAAAAAAAGAAAAACTGATCTAATACTCAGATTTTAAAAACACACCAAAAAAATAAAACAACTGCCCTCACTCTTGATAGTGTGAAACTGTTAAACATTAATTGGGTGTTGACGAAGATTTCAATGTTTTTTTTTCCTTTGTTAGAAAGTGGAACCTAAACATTTTAGTAAGTTCACAGTCGTTGGAACTTACAGTTTCAGTTCCACTTATCTTTATTTTCAGCGCAGCCTGCCTTGTCTTGTTAGCTGGATCTAACAACTGAACAAGAACCAGTCGCCTTTGCTTTCTTTTTTGCCGCTAACAGATACAGTTTAAATTCTTCTCTACCTGTGTATCTCGGTATTGATATTTCTTCATGCCATGTTCAGTCACGTCTTCAAATCTTCACATCAGTGTTCAGTTGTCTCCCCACTTATACTTAGAAAGCTGGTTGTGTTGTAAAAAGTAAGTGGCTTTAGTGAACACAGGACAGATGGTAAGTTAGGGTCTTGTTAAGGAGGCCCATTTCCACTGATGATGCGATATCTTCACATCATGCACAAAGAACGAGGCAAAATTGCTTTAATTGTCTTCATACTTTTCTGGTTTATTCTGCTTCTTGTTCCACTGATTTCATAATATTTCATTATCATCCAGCAAAAGTACATCTCAAAAAGATTTGTTTTTCTACATAAGGGACAAATGACATTATACTGAAAGCATTAATGAGTGTCATATGCTGCAAACTCAATCAGCATAAAACACGGGAATGGACTGAGCTGCATGAACAATTGAGTATTTACGCAGTGAATGCCACAGAGGAGCATGAGACTGCAGGAAAGAACAAAGATGTGTGCTGCTGCGTCAAACACGAGGCAACTGCCTGAAAACTAAAGGGAAACATACATCTGAATCTATCCCTAAAGGCTGTGAGCTACGGTGGAATTTTAAGGGTTTTAAGAAGAATTAGAATTCAGTTGAGTCTACCAGGCTCACAAATACCGATGCATGACCCCAAGCGCAATTAGACACCCTGATTACAAGCACATCAAACAGTCACTAGCAGAACTACTTGGTGAAACTGTTTGGTTACAGCCAGTGTATCAGTTCTGTTTGCTGTGTGGGAGAAACAGAAAGAAAGCGAAGTCTCATTATCCACAGACCTAGCAACCCCAGATTCCTCCATGGTCGTACATGCTCCTGTGGGTGGGTTACCATAGAAACTGTCCAAGCAAGACATTTGCAGCAGCAACAGCAGCAGTCTCCATCTGTTAGGAGGCAACAGGCTGTGACATCCCCCCCACCCATTCCCAAAAATACTAAAATGTTAATTTAAAAAGAAAAAACAAAAACAAAACAAAATGAAGGGTAAAAAAAAAATGGGGCCCTGTTTTCAAGGTAGTCTTTGGACCGACTTTTCTAGGAGAGACTGTGTAAAACACATGACCGGCACGTTCAAATTCCTCTGAGCAGCATGTGAGAAATGATTTACTACAGCTTACTTTAGCTCTGAACAGACTGAATTTAGGGAAAATCCCAGACCTTGAACTGGTATTACCCTCATTTTCTCTCACCTGAAGGGTTTGTAGAGGGTGTCCAACGCAAAGCCTTGGCACAAGGTTGTAGGAATCACGTTCCAAATTAGTAATTGTTGAAAAACTATGGGAATCCGTGCAACTTTTTTTTTTTTCTGGTCTTAATGTTTTAATGGTGGCAAATATTCCAACAATGTAACACAATGAGGTTAGTTAGGATGCAGTAAAAATATTCCACTACTTCCACCATAATCACTGCTCCTTCTACAAACAATGCATAATTGTTAGAGTAGGGTGGAGTGAGCATAAAAACTAACTCATGAGATTGTCGACAGAGTAAAAGAAGAAACTAATCAATTTTAGAACAAAATAACTCTTTGGACAATTGTTTAATGTCAAGCATAATGCATGGTAATGAACACCAGTTAGATACATAGATGACTAATAAATTAAGCAACAAGTTGAAAGGCATAAAGTATACAAATTTTGATTAACAGGGTAGTAAACGGTTTCATAAGTATGAAAATACCATGACAGTAATGGCAGTCACATGCTCTGACTTTATAATCACCAACTCTGAACGCAGTAAGATTCTGGAAGAAATAAACAGAATTCAGATTCTCCACCAGAGTTAAAGATTTTTTTTTTCTTTTTGTTCTTGTTTTTTTTTTTTTGAATCTATGAAAGTAATAAGTCGCCCTACCACAATAAAATACCAGACATGGTGCCAAATTAGTCCAGGGCATCATACTGGAAATGCATTCAAGTCGACTTCATTCACAAGTCCATTCATTCTTTTTTACTAGTTACTATAATCCATAATTGTGTCCACCCAAACTCCAGCTTGTTTCTTGCCTCTGAAATCTACCTTAAATCTGTTGTAAAAGTTTTAATTTGCAAGGATGATTTAGAAAGTTCAGTTTACCTGTAGGAACCCTATCTACGGATATTTTTGAGCCTTGTCAGAGGCCTAAAATACCAATTTCTTCAGACCACGGTCAATTTCCCCAAGTGCATCAAATTGAAATTTTGCTGCAAACAAACAACAAATCTCATTCAAACTGAAGACTGCTGATCCATGTTGTTTTGGTCCTTAACAAACATTAGACTCCTTACTTTCTAATAATAAACCAAAGGTTAACTTAACATCAATATGTTCATTACCTAGTCTAATACATTAAGTAAGGATCATATGCATTATGTTTGCAATATAAGAAATCATAATGAACAGTTTTAGGACTGTAGAAACTTTACTTATACATTTGTGAGTTGTGAAAGTAATAAACTTCCAGTTAGCGATGCTTGGCAATACTATATGAGGTATTCTATCATAAGCAAGAATCATTAATATCAAAGATGATTGCTATTAACCCTCCTGTCATATTTAGGTTCAAATCGACCCATTTTTAAGTTAAAGAATCTTTTAAAAAATAATTAACAGTATTTTGTCCGTACTGCCGAGAAAATCTGCCCCGGCAGTCAAAGTGGAAGCTAAAATGAGAAACGTCAAATATTATTAGTTTCTTTGAATCTGTGAGACATATTTCACCCCAATATCTCACACACTCTCTCTCCCTATTCTCTTGACCTCATCTGTTAATCCTCGGAGTCAGTGCTGAGCCAGCAAGACTTTTAAATCAAAAATTGTGAAATACAGTGGTGTTTATCACCAAATACATCTAAGGCAAAACTGCAGAAAACTTAACCATAACCACAAAATTACAGAAACGGACATCCAGGAGAATATTTGAGGTATGTATGAGG
>JBAMYA010000017.1:5697729-5710725 GCA_037176975.1 Arrhamphus sclerolepis
TGGATCAACTTGCACAAAAAAAGAAAAAAAAAAAAAAAAAAAAATAATAATAATAATAATAATAATAATAATAATAGTTACAAATACACAATTAGCCTGTAGGCAAACTGAAACTTCTCAAATTAAAATAGTCAGTGTCACATTTTGAATCCACAGCCTGATCTTAATAGTAATTTAGTTTCACTCTCTGGTTCATGAATAAAGTACAATTAGATGTAAATAAATAAGTCCATTAAAAGAAAATTAATCTGCAACTCTTTTAGAAACAATAAACTGGTTATGTGATTGCTCCATTACCCCTCTCATTTAAGAGAGGATATGATATTCTCCTCCTAGGGGTGGGCAGTATACCGTTAACATTACCATCACCAGTGCCACGATAGAGATTTTTTAATACTGTCATAACAACCAAGGTTTAGTTTCTCTCTCTCTCTTTTTTTTTTTTTAATAAAATAGAAACACAGAGGTTAATTTTGTATACACGACACACCTATACGGATTATCCTACACTAACAAAGTGTATGTTACAAGCCCACCTTTCTAACGTTTCAAAGGCCAAAGGGTGACTGTATGCAGGAGCTAATTAAGTGTGCCCAGCATCTGCGGAGAAAAAAAAAATGAGCAAAAACTCCAAGTCCGGAGAGTCTGAAGGAGAAGTGTTGGAACCCAAAAAAGGGTGGCATTTCTGTTATCTGGAGCTGGTTTGGCTTCAAATTATCTGACACCATGCAAACTACGGTATTGTGCAAAGTATGCCGCTGCATTGTGATATCCAAGGATGGTAACACCAGCAGCTGGTTTCACCATTTAAAAACCACACGTCCTCGAGTACGAGCAAGCAACATGGACCAAAAGCAAAAGTACCACATCAGGCAGCGACGCGCATCCCAAAACACAGGAGTCACTCCAAGCTTTGTTCACTGCTAGGTCGCCTTATGATAAAAGCAGCAAAAAGATATAACCAAGGCAGTCGCACAACATATCACCATGGACATGGTGCCAGTACAGATAGTGGAGAGAAGTGGGTTCAAAAATGTGCTTCATGTTTCGAATCAAAGGTACAAACTGCCAAGTGGGAAATATTTTAGTCAGAAGTTTGCCAGAATTGTATATGGTATGATGGCAAAAAATACTCAGCGAGTTGATTTGCCAAGTAGAAAGGTTTGCAGCCACTCCTGATTTGTGGTCCAGTCGGACAACCAAATCATACTGCGGCTTGACCATCCACTTCATCAACAGCAAATGGAATCTGTGCAGCAGGTGCCTCCAGACCTTTTTTTTTTTTCCAGAATGAACACACTGGAGAAATAATGGTGAATAATGTTGAAGGAAGCACTATTTTCCTGCACACCATAAGACAGTATGGTGTGCATGACGACCAACAGTGGTTCAAACATCATTCAAGCTTTACAGATAGACCGGATGTCCTGTACAAAATGTCAATGTCATAATACAAGTTTTATAAATATACAATATAATTCATAATACAGTCTTAAACGACTATTCAAAATGTTAATTTAAAAAAGTATTTCAATAGTTTTAAATGTCAACATTCTTTAAGTTTATTAATGCAACGTTTCCTATGAACGCTTTAAAATAATTGGAATTGCAATATTGACCAAAAATAATGATTGATTTTTTTCTTTTCCATAATCACACAGCTCTACTATAAAATTAATAGTGTTGCCAATTTATTAAACAGTCTTCAGCTCAAAGTATGATAATATTTGTATTCCTTCTGCTTACTTTCCTGAGAGGACTGTCCAAAATGATGCTCGTGTTGTACGCGCAACAGCGGTCAGCACATTTCTGTACAACTGGAAAAAGCAAAGGGCCCCCTACCAGTGCAAAAGGCGAGCTGAACTTGCCTGTCCACAAGCTAGTTACAGAGTGCCCCATAAGGTGGGGGTCCTATGTAAAGATAATAGAAAGGGTCCTAGAACAAGAAAAAGCTATCCGGCAAGCCTTGGCAGCAGATATGAAAACACAACTTCTACCCACGTGGCAAGACATCCAGGTGTTGGAAGCACTAAAACCACTGGTGGAGTTCACAGATGCTTTTGGGGAGGAACATGTTACTGTCTGCTACATGAAACCAGTTCTCCACCTTTTAAATAGTGAAATCTTGAAGTCAGAAAAGGGCAAAACTAGGTGGTGTGAAGACATTAAAAAGAAAGTACTTTCCTCTACATGAATAAAAATTACAGTGGCCCTGCATGTGATGAGCTGTTGCATCTGGCTACATTACTGGAAAACAGGTTCAAGAGAACATAAATAGTGAGAAGTTGGAGGAGGTCAAGAAAAGAGCATCAGCTGAGATCAAGGAGACGGAGCAGGGAATTATGGCTGGTCCTGCTCCTTCTTCCTCTTCAGCACAGAACCATACAGGGACTGAAGCATCAAGCACACCTTCACAACCACCTTCAAAGAGCGCGGCAGTACCAGGGCTTCACCAAAGCAAGACAGGTACTTGATGATGGTCACAGCTGACAGAGAGTCAGATCGCCTGGAGTGGTGCCATTTCCACTGTACTTACTTTTCATGAGTTAGCCACTTGGCTAAAAGGTACTTATGCATCCCAGCAACCAGCTCACCATGTGAGCGTGCATTCAGCAGTGGTGGTAATGTGGTTACGTGTTCCAGCGTAGCACTGAAACCAACAGTGTCAACAGATTGGTATTTAGAATTCTTTTTGAACTGTGCTTTATTTTGTGTGTCTTGTTTGAATGCACTACACAAAAAAAATAATAATCTGAATATATTATTTAAATGTTCTTCTTTTCAACATATTTTATTTTTCCCCTCTCAGAATTAGATTTTTTTTAAATTTGTGTTTTTATTTTAAATTATTTTAGCCTTCATATTTTACACCGACACATGTAGAAAATGATTTTGGAGAGGTTTTTGTTGTTGTTCTATTTATTTATTTATTTATTTATGTATCTCCAGTACTATTAAGCTGATCATTTTACTTAAAACTATGATATTGCCGTTTTTGTATCAGTACTTCTGAGGAGAAAATTGATTAGTAGTTAAAAGTCAAGCGATGTTGAGTTCAGGCAAACATTTTCATTAAAGTTTATTTACAAACAGTAAATATGAAGTAGTTTTTAGCTCAAAATATTATCTTCCCTTCAGTTCCAGATTGGTAGGACTGGATGAACACAAATGAGCATCTTGTAAATTACTAATTAGCTTACAGGATGAGGAAGGTTACTCCTGTACCGTGATGTAATCCACTGTGATATAAACTTAAGGTCATATTGCCCGGCCCTATCTCCTTCTGCCGTTTTAGGCTGAGAAATTAAACAAATAAATTTTAAAAGAGGAAATTATGAATGACACCCCCCTCCCACCCTGTCCCCTTCTCAAACCAGATTTATCTCGAGACCTGTAGGAGTGTTTGATGTCATTTGGTTTTTCTGATCACAGAGACCTCAGGACTCCAGTGGACTGTGTTAAGCGTAAAATCAAGTCCCTGAGAAGACTGGACAAATCCTACCAATTAGAGGTCTACTGACTCCAAGTACTTGTGTACCACTTATGAGAAGCATTGTCAGAAACAGCTCTAGTTAACTGTAATCATGCTTTTAAAGTGTGTTAGAGTTTGTTTTTTCCCCCCAGACTTATTGGTAGAAGCACTGTGAGCACATTGCTGCTGAAGAAAGTGTCCTCCTCCTTACAGACAGCCACAAAAGGCTTATGAAAAACAGAGTTTTTAATGCCATAACTCATAAATATTATGGTTTTTAATTATTTAGCCTTGGAGCCCATAGCAGGTTGTGCTAATAATTCCTAGCGATGCTACAGCTGAAGACTCATTATCAATACATTTTCAAATTAGCTGAAGGAGATTCACTTTTTCCTCCAGAAGTACATGTAGCTTTTCTTATCCATCCAATTAAATTCATGGGGCTATGAGAGATAAGAATTAAAACATTAGCATTCTCCTTGGAAACCTGAAGTTCCTCTTCTAAAACTTGCTCTTTGTGCACATTTGCAGCAGTCTGGCAGAAGGGGAACCGGCACGTTTCACTTTCTTTTTTCACAGCAAAAACACTACACTGCAGCTGCCCAATATTCAGCTTTTTGTGCTCAGTCATCAGTTGCTGCACTGATGTTAGCACTTAGGACAATGCAGCAACATCAAAAGAAATAGCTACAGGTGAAACCAGAAATTTACATACACTGTTTAAAAAGACACCCCCAGCCCACCCACCCTGACATTATATCAAACTAAACCTTTCCTCTAGTCAGGGCTAACAAAGTTGTCTCTATTTGCTAAATGCCAGAATAATGTGAGCCTTTAAACTGCTTGACTAAGGTCAAATAATTTGGGTTTCCTTCCACAAACTTCTCACAATAGTTTGCTGGAATTTTGGTCCATTCCTCCTGACAGAACTGAGTCAGGTTTGTAGGCCACCTTGCTCACACACACTTTTTCAGCGCTGCCCACAAATCTTAATCTAGAGGATTGAAATCAGGGCATTGTGATGACCACTCCAAAATATTAAAATGTGTTGTTCCTAACCTTCTTTGTAACTGATTTGGTGTTATGCTTGGGGTCATTTGGAAGACCCATTTGCCCCCAAGCATGAACTTCCTGGCTGATGTCTGGAGATGTTGCTTCAATATTTATATATAATGTTCTTTCCTCATGATGCAATCTATTTTGTGAAGTGAACCAGTCTCTCCTGCCACAAAACACCCCCACAGCATGATGCTGCAAACCCCATGCTTCACAGTTGGGATGGTGTTCTCCGGCTTGTAAGCTTCTCCTTTTTTCTTCAAAATGCAACAATGGTCATGATGGCTGTTCAATCCTAGTTTTCTCTGACCATGGGACATGTCTGCAAAAATGAAAGTCTTTGACTTTTAATGTTGTTTTTGGAGTACTGGCTTCTTCCAGTCTTAGTGGTTTTTCAGCCCACGTCCATACAGAACTAATCTCAGTGGATAATGACACTCTCTTACCAGCTTCAGCCAGCACCTTCACAAGGTGTTTCGCCTTTATTCTGGGGTTCATACACATTTTCCCACCAAAGCAGGTTCAACTCTGAGACACTGTCTCCTCCTTGAGTGGTATGATGGCTGGACATTCCCATGATGAATGTGGCACCTTCAGGCATCTGTAAATTGTACCCAAAGATGAACCAGACTTGTGAAGGTCTACAATTCTCTTCCTGATATCATGGCTCATTTAGTTTGATTTTCCCATGATGTCACTCAAGGGAGCAGTGTGTTTGAGATGTGCCTTAAAATACATCCACAGGTGTCCCTCTAATTAACTCAAATGTTGTCAATTAACATATCAGAACCTTCCAAGGCCATGACATTATCATCTAGGACTTTTTTTTTTGAGCAAATTGTTTAAAGGCATAGGAATCTTAGTGCTTGCAAATGTTTGACTTGGAATAAAAAAATGTAAAAAAAAAAATGTTGCAGGTCTTTTTATATGGGTTATGTGAACATCTGTTTACAGGTATATTTAAGCTATTCAACAATCTCATTCCACTTACTTGATTGTGTGGGTATGGCCCCTACAGACATACCAAAGTAATTTTAACTTTGTAAGTGTCGAGGAAAAAGTATCAAAAGTATTGTTTGTCCAGAGATCTTCCAGTTAGTACCAACTTATTATAGTCTGTACAAGTTGACATCTGACTATCACACAAACTGCTTTCAATAGACACCGAAAGATAAGAGTTTATGGCCCCTGCTTTCATTTAACTGAATCGGTACTTAAATATTTATGACAAAACGGGTAAGTGTTAGAAGCACTGAACAGCACTGCCCTCTCCAACCCAACTCCTCTGTCCCTGGTACTTTACATGCTTCCTTTCAAAGACCCCCTCCATCGAAGGTTTTGACAAAATGATTAAATAAGATTGAACTAATATAATGTTGAAGATCTTTGTCACTGACTATGATTAAAAAAAAAGAAAGATTTCACATCACTCTTGGTGGAATGTAAAGGATACTGCACTGGTCCCACAGAAATCTACAAAAGCAATCAAACCAGAAGGTGCACTCAATCTGTTATAATGCAATATATGCAATAATGTTACACATCTCAATCGGTTGTGGGTGTTTTTATTTGTATCTTGGAACATAACCACAGTGAACCAGTCAAAAATCAACATTTTACTACTCAAATGAATCTGTTTTTCACTCTGAGGTTCGCTTAAACACAGCAGCCCACAGTGTGCCTGACTGAGGCAGGAATGAATGAATGGGTTTGAAGACGCCCGCTTACACAAAGTAACAATTATTCCTGTACTATAAATTCAAATTACAAGGTTCTGAGAGCCAATACGGATATTAAACCTGGAATGACTGATGCAGAAAGGCCCAACTAAAATGCTGTGAATGCTTAACCAATCAGGAATGTTCAGCACTGCAAAGGCTCTGAATGATTTCAAAAGTACCACCGCGGTTATTGATTTTGAGGGTATGTCTATGTTAAAGATTAATATTTGTTCAGCTTACAATGTGTTCATTTTTAAAAGCAGTGCAAGTAATCTGTCCGTGTACAGACTGGAACACACAGCTGCATCTATTTGTGACAACTGTAAGACGAATCTTTTTTTCCATAGATTCACTGCGTTAATTCAGATCAGCTGATGCTGGGAGCGAAGAATAAAGAGGGCTTCCAGAATAAGAGGGGCAAACGTCCCAGGGGTCAGAAGAAGGTCAAGAAAACGCACTGCCATCTCCAAAAGGCACTTGATATCTAATCACTCTCTCCTTGGAGAGTGTTTTGAGTTTACAAGATCCAGGCTTCCTTTTCTCTATACCACAGTAGTAATCATCTTGTCCACATGCTTAGAAAACTCCACAAGAGTAGCAATTCTGGGTGAAAAGAGGTGGGGTACCCATAAGCTTGATGCCAACTTCCTCCATTTCGTACATGTCTCTGATTACTATCATTCCCCCAGACTGTAATCACGACTGAGGTTGGTAGAAGACTACGCAACTGAGTGTTGCTCTCACTAATCCCTCCTCCTTTTCTGCATGATCAAATGGCTTAAAGGCCATTCATTAATGGCATTAATGACTTGGCAAGTATACCTCGAGCTTTCACTCTTACACCCACATTTCGATTGTTATTTTATCCTTAGATTGCCCTTGGGCCAAGCTCTGGTGTAGGTGTGAATAATGGAAGTTTTGCATCCGTTTCATCCAAACTCATATTCTGGTCAAAGTAAATGCACACAGAAAATGCTCCGTTCCCCAAAAATATCCCAGCGCTTCCTTGTCTTGATGAATGATGTCAGGCTATTTAAGTGTGCATGAGTGTGTGCGTCAGAGTTTTCTTTATCCTCGCAGATCTTCTGATCAAGTGTTGCCTGGCTGTGACAAGCGAACGACCCTCCATGGCACTCAGTCACAGATGCCCCTGCACATGAAGCTTGTGCTGCCAGGACTTGAGTGAAGGGGGCTGGGTGGGTGGGAGGTGGAGTAGCCTGCCCTGCCAATCAGTCTGACAGACATACAAGTTGCCGCGACGACCTCCCAACACCCAAATGTTCGCCCCCTTTCTGTCACTGCTTTGAGCGATGGCATAAATATAAAACAGCAGTCTTCCAACCATCTGTCCAGAATTGTCTAAGCATATGAGGATGGTTTGATTGAAGGAGAAGACAGATAAGAATATATCTAGAGGCAGGACATGTTTTTCTTTCAAGACAATTTTAAAAGAATGAAATAAAATAAGCTCACGACTTAAAATCTTGTCTGGAAACAACATGCCTTTTCCAATTTGTAGTAAGTGGTGGACAAAGAAAAAAAAGAACGTATCAACATGAGAAACATGTCTGGAGACCAAAATCTCATTGGCATGTGATTTCTGTTTCATACTTCATACTACAAATCTCAAAACAGATTGCAATGGTTTCAACCCACAGCCTTTGACTGAAGATATAAGTCTTGAAGAACCAGATCAGAAAGTATAACAACACTTTCTGAAGTGAATCTGAACAGAATGTACTAGAAACACTCCCTGGCTGGCAGATAACTAACAGTGTAAAGGATGGCTAATTTTTAAACAGGACTACTCAGTCCAGGCTGCTAACCGTTTTAACACGGACACAACATATTCCATTTTAAGTGGGTGAAATGTCCATCATTGTGACATTGGTTAGCTACCTTCCGATAGAAATATCTAATAATATACATTTATACATTTTAGGCACAACATGGGCACACTCAGTGAAACCTAATATCGTTGGTACATTTCGTCACACCTTTAAAGGACACTAAACCAGTTGCTTTCAGTCTCTGTAAGTTGTGAATCTTTAGCAATAAAACATACAGCAGATGCTGTGATTGCGTTTAAGCTCAGCATGCGGTGATACTTTTCGGTTCATAGCTGTCCAGAGTATAAAATTCCAAAAGGCCGTTTCCAGGTAAAATCATGTTTTGCTCCATTCAGCTCTTTTGTACTATTTTCTGAACCAACACCTGTAAGAATCAAATGTCATATAAACTTCTCAGGCTCTTGGAGACTGCTCTTTAGCAGAACCTTCTCATGGTCAGAAAATGTGAATTATTTGCAATACATGACACTTTTGGTAAATTTTCCATTTGTTCAGATCATTTTATGGACCATTCTAAGACCTGTCCTTGCCCATACTGTTCAGATCCAAGGGTTTTAAACATGATTATTCTGGCAGGGCACTTTAAGTCATTATGAAATGTAACAGGAATTAGAATAAGAATCATTTTGGTTTCACTTCCTTAACTCCTATTTCCTTTATAGTCAGACTTTACTTTTAATTTCATGTAGTCGTTGGAACTGTTTGAAGACTCTTTCAGACTAGATGATCTCAGGCCTGACTTGCCAGCTCACCGACTTGTTGGTGACAAATCAGCAGGACTTTAGCGGTCAGGAGTTAGGACTAAACCCTTGCTGTGTGTGGCACGTCACATATGGCTGACATATGCAAATAACTGGCGCCATTGGGGGAAATCTCTTTTTGAGCTATAACTAGTGAGAGAGAAAGGCATCGGGGGAAGTCACTGCAAAATCAGCCCTTCTGGTAGGCCTAATATTCCTAAATCTAGTCAAATTGTCATAAATTAAAGGAAAAAACAAATCTGCCAATGAGGTAAGGAAAATTAACTTGGATAGAATTTATAAAATTAGATGTTTCTTTTAAAATATGACAATTTTCTAATGTAAAAACTGCTTATTTTTCTATTTAGACAAAAGTTAAGACAAATTTTCTCAAAACAAGTCTCTACCCCCCATTTTCTTTCCTTTACTTTTTTAGAAAAAAGTTTTTGTACAGATAAATGAAGAAAATCCCCAATGAGAAACCAGTAAAGCAAAGGGCAGGAGAAAAAAGAAACCATAACAGCAAGCAGGTTATTCCTCATTTCACACATCTGTTTAGTTGATTAAAAAAAAAAAAAGTCAGATCCTGCTTTGTGTGACTGTCTGGGACAATCATGTCATTTGAAAAGGAATAAGACTGCAAAACCCCTAATTACAAAGCAATGAGTCCACTAACCTGAAAAGACAGACAATAAGCTACCTCTGAAAATCACAGTCTAAAACCATCTTTTACACATCAAAACTACTTGTTTAAGTTTACGTGGGCAAAACATAACCCTGGTTGAGTTTAGGAATCAAAGACATCCAGTAAAGTTTAGGAAAAGACTGTGGTTTGGTTTGAAAACCTGAATTTATGACAAGTACCATACAGATTTTAAAGTGATGGTACCGAGGGATTGTGAAAAAGTAGTAATATGTGATGCCATAGAAATAAGAAGAGTCTGGTCTGACTAATGCCCAGTTTAAAGAATGACAACAGTATCTTTTATCGTGGCACCAAAGTGACAGTGCTTCATTGTACATTTCAGTATGTCAATACATTTACATGCCGAGTTAGTTCAGATAATCCTACAGTCTGACCATGCAATTTAATTGGCCTCCTGTTTTGTCCCAAAATATATATGCCTGTGAAGTACATCTTAGTATATCACACTGGGTTGAAATAGGTGGAGTTAGTACCCGCTTTTAGCATGTTCCAGTTGACCTATTATACCAAACACCAAAACAAAAGATATGTTCCTGGTTTAGTTGAAAACAGGAAACTATAGCGAACGGTGAATTGGACAGACTCACAGCCAGCATGTTTTTGTAGGCCTGATCTGGATTAAAACTGGACTACTTACTACTTCAATGGGATGGTTCTCACATGGACTACAACTGGTGAGCTTTTGTGCACCAACTATATGGGGACCATGACGGACACAAGACGACTAAGTGGGCATGCTAATGAAGCTATTTTACATTTGTCATGGACAGTCTACAGTTTAGGAAGTCGTCACATTGTCTACACATACCGCCAGTATGATCTTATACGAGTGTATGGGCGCCTTAATAGTCAACAACAGCCTTTTATGTGAAAGCCTTAAGGAGCTCTTTATAACTTGGTAAGATGTCAGCAAACAGTTAAGAAGTCCTTGATGTCAACAAACCCCTGTCATTTCTTAAGGAGGTCCTAATCACAGTAACAAAATCTGGAAACCTTGATTCTAATTTCAGGGACGTCTCTTTTTCTCAGTTTGAAATGCCATTATTAAATTTCACTTGTTTGATTGCGTCCATTCGTCCCCTCAGTAGGCACTTTTTCAGAGAGGACTGTTGGCTTCAAAAAAAAATTTATGATTTTATATTTCTTTTTTGTATAAAGTCCAAAACAGTTTACCACAATGGGCATAAATGTCACTGTAAGCTTTTCCCGTGACAGAAGTCCACAAACACATACTCAGAGGCCCTTATGCCACATGATCTCATTCCATAAAACCTGAAGATAACCAGCATAAATTAGCCTCATGAGTTTACCACAGGCAGTCAGAGCTTGTGTGACCAAAGAATTACACAAGTCCTGACATCAGTTGTAGATGCAGGTTAATGGGACATCACCGCCTCGTTCCTGCAGACTGAACTGTGGTTCACCTGCATCTGTCAGCTTGGCTGCTGCTGCTGGTGGTGACTTAGGAAGTCATTGACCAGTTTGTCTGCTTCTCATCTTTGCTCTCTTCCCCACTCACCTGTCCTGCCAAGCGTGTCGCCCTCAGAATACTTTGTTTTCTGTGTGATATTTCTTTGCCTGGAAAGGACAGACACTGAGTTTTTGCAGGGCCGCTTCCTCCATGTGGGGAACTTGCATTTACTGTATCCTGCTCTGAATCCTCTCACCTTGCTTACTCAAGCTGCTGGAATGCACAGGTTGGCATGTGTGCAGACTTTTACAGCAACTGAGGAAAGGTTACTTAACCTAAATCCCTTGAGAAATACAAACCATGCAATGTCACAGGAGCTCGTGTTGGATAGTAAAAGTGGTTTTGCAGAGGGAATAAAGGCATAACATAAAGATAAAGGGCTTACAATTCAGTAAAGCTTGTATAAAGTTTAACAGAAACATGATGGGGAGATCTTTGTGAGGCGGTGCTCAGTCAGTAACAACGTGACCTACATTCCACAGACAATTATGAGCGACTGTGATCATAAAGTGGAAAACACAAAGAGCAGACATGATGAACCGGTACTTTCTGCTGGAATTTCTTATCCGTAGCCCGTCACTTCACGACCAAACGGGTAATTAAAACCAGTTTTTAAATCTGGCTTTCTGGTATCAGTGCGGCCGTGACACCCTGTCAAGTTTCATCACGCAGCTGTCAACGCGCCGTGAAATGTCTTCACACTCTTATCTGCTACAGAAAACACGCACGCGAAAGTTGGGCAAGCTTCACGCCAGTTTTCTAGCTTAAAAAATGAAAGCAGTGAAAGGCGGATGGGCGTCTCCTTACCTGCGATGTCCCACAGCTGTAACCGGACCAGTGTTTTGCTGTCCCAGTTGATAACTTTAAGTGCAAAGTCGACCCCGATCGTCGCCCTGTAGTGCTGCGAGAAAAGCTGGTGGACATAGCGTTTGATGATGCTGGTTTTGCCAACACCTAATTCCCCGATAACCAGCACTTTAAACAAATACTCCTTACACTCAGACACCGAGCCTCCCGCCATGCTCACACTGACAGCTTTTACTCAAAACTCAAGACAACTTCTGCTTCCGTGCACATGTAGATGTTGCTGCGAGGATCTGAGGACGGACCAGGGCCAGATGGAACAAAAAGTTCACGTCCCCCTCCTCTACTACTCTCTAATTCTTCTCTTTCCTCCTCCTCCTTCTCCTCCTCCCGCTACCACACAGCAACCAACCACCTGATAAGTCATAGGACCCGGAAATGTCGAGGAAACTTTCTTTTCCTCCTGCTGCGATGACTGTGAAAAAGAAAAAAAAATAAACATAAAAAAAAGTATTGTATCGTGTGCAAATTCTGAAGAACTTGGGTTACCTCCTCAACTAGTGAGTCAAAACTTGAAAAGTGATGCGTTTCAACCAAGGACATTTGAATTCAGGGCTTAAAAAAAGGTGTCTGTGAAGTTTGTGAGACAAAGGGAGCATTAAACTATGCAATCCCTAGTTTAAAGAAAGCTGAAATGCTGTCTAAAATGTAAATAAAACATGGCCATATGTAGTTGGGTTTGTTTGGTTTTGTTTTTTTGTTTTTTTTGTTTTTTTTGTTGTTGTTGTGTTTGTGTGTGTGTGTGTGGGGGGGGGGGGGGTATCAGATTGTGTCCTAGTCTTGCTGCTATTGGCTTAGTAGGTATACATTTCTTGCTGTTGGAGTTTGCTTGATATTAGGCTGTGTTACAAAAGGTCTTGTTTTCTCACTGGTTCAAAGTTTGTAAAGGGAACTTCTGCATTTTTTTTTTTTTTTTTTAAGATCATCATGTCCCTCTAATGGGCTTTCTGGGCCATCTCAAACAAAAGATGGGCCATCGTAGAAAACAAAATCGGCCACCATAGCTCAAAAACGGTGGTCATAGATCTCATAATGAGACAGGCAAGGCAAGGCAAGGCAAGTTTATTTCTAGAGCACAATTCATACACAAGGTAATTCAAAGTGCTTTACATCTAC
>JBAMYA010000017.1:5710825-5725111 GCA_037176975.1 Arrhamphus sclerolepis
ATTCAGAGCTTTATAGACCAGCATCAGAACTTTAAAGTCTATTCTCTGATGGACAGGCAGCCAGTGTAAAGACCTCAACAGGAGCAAAGACGAAACAGAACTGTCTAGTGACCAAAGATGGACTGCAACAGATATCAAGCAACGTCAAAGATGGAGGAATCGTCACTGCCTCTACGATGTCTGTCAGCTAACCAACCAATAGGAACGCGTCATGAAATAACGTAAACATCAGCAAATTTACATAGCACAGTAGCCAAGCACCAACAGTGCCAGATACAATGGAGAAACTTTTTCTTTTCAAAGCAAAAGCACACCACTATGACAATGCCAACTTTTGAGTCATCAGTGCATTAGCATATTAGCAATCTGCTAATGACACCAATGACACTGGATTTAGAACCTGAAAAATACTCAGATTTATATCTGTCGTAGCCACGATTCAGCATAGATTCAACTGCACAGTGTAACATTCAGTAAATTAATTATCTACCAGTTTCATATCATGCAATGTGACTGTAAAAATTGTACAGTGTAAACCAGGCCTTGTGCCGAGGCTCATTTGGGCCATCTCAGACAAAACTGATAATTTCAGGACTCTTCCAAGCAGAATTATGCTGTCATGTTCCCAGCCATCCTTTGCAGAGGGACATACAGTCTCAAATTTCGTTTTGGTAGCGACATGACGGCTAAGATCATCTAAACTTCATCCTCAGATCCTTCCAGACCAACCACAGCCAGTCATGGTGTTTTTTTATATTATTATTTACAGCTCAGAAGTCAATATTATACTAAGTGCTAATTAAAAAAATTCATAACAGCAATAGGTAGCTGTCATAGCCGACAGCAGAACTAATGGCTAGCTATCAATAAAACAACATCAAATAATGTCCGGCCACCTGATTTGTCAGCTTTATTGTTTAATATAAATTCATCTTATGCTCCCTGTGCAGTCACGAATGTAATATCTAAACTATGGAAAGCAAAACCGTTTTTTGAACCATGCTGCAATGTTTAATTCTGTTGCAAAACTGGTGGTTTTAACAATGGAGTCTAGTGGAATTTGCTCTGTTTTGCAGCCAGCTCCTAGTGGTCAGTCAAGGAACTGCAACATTGAGTTTCAATCCAGAAGTTTTACTGTTGCTGCTTGACTGTGACAGATATCAAGCACTGTCATTACAAGGAATCGTCTCACAGTCTGTCTGCCTCTCACTGCCTCTGCAATCTGTCAGCTGACCGACCAATAGGAATAGTACAATGACATGACATAAACATCAGCTCATCCACAACATAGCACAGTAACCTTTCAACAACGGAGCCAAATCCAACGGAGAAATAAGGAAGAAAAATGTAAAACTCAAAAGAGGAAGAAGGACACTTTATTTTCCATTGTTTTATCTCTTTTGTGTTGAAAGCACATGAGCATCACTACAACAACCACTAACTTTTGACTCACCAGCACATCATCGACAACTTGAGGTGGGTGCACTTCGATGATGCGATGATGCTGCATTTAGCATGAAATATGCTGAGTTTACTTCTGTCTTAGCCACATTTCAAAATATGTTCAGTAATGCAGTGTAACATGCAATCAATGAACTATCTACTGGTTTCAAGTCATGCAGTGTGGCTTGCATTAATCTTATGAGAATGCAAAAATTGTACAGCATGACCCCGCCTTAAGAGGTCTACCACACTACACGATTTCTGCAGTCACATAAGATGTTTGCACTGTACGATTTATATTTGCTCAATGTTGGGTAAGAATGCCAAGAGCGGCATGTGCAACTGTACAGTTGTTCTTGGCATTCTTGGCTTTCTTGTTGTTTCCTGCAGGCAATGACTGGTGCAGAGATAGAGACAAATGTAGAATTAAATCATCAGCATGTGCTGAGAGTAAACAAACAACACGTGAAAATGAACCACCTTGTTGTAGCTCTATCTGTGCCAAAAATGCAAAAGATATTATAAAAATAATGCAGAAAATACAAGCAGAAATATAATGTGGACCCTGTCATGGTTAGGGAGAAGACGTCAACTTGGGATTCTTTTTTTTCTTTGACTAGCACTAGGTTGCTATAACTAATACATAATTTCAAATTGCATTTTACTTGGCTAGTGATTAGACTGAACTGCAGGATTTCTGACACTGTCTGAAAATTATATTGCGTAGTCTTTGGTCACAAGACAAGTATGACAGCCACTGTCAAACCGACATAGGACAGCCTTTTTGGAAAAAAGATTACTGCGTGTTACAATGTGTGATTGAATGTACATTTATCGTAGCTATGACAGTAAATTCAGCTTCCACCATTTCTGTGTGGCCACCTTAGGATGCTGCAATGGCACTGGTGACTCAAAAGTTGGTACTTCCCAGTTAATGTGCCTTGGATACGTTGATGGTTATATAATTTCATGGTACAATTGGTTGGTTAACTGACCAAGACCATACAGGCAACGGCAGGCAGACACACTGTGAGGCGATTCATCCAAATTTCTGACGCTGCTTGAAATCCGTCACAGTCTGTCTTTGGTTGCAGGACAGTTATATTGTTTATCTGTGTTTCTGTACAACCATTGTTTTTAAGTTAAGATGGCCTTTTTTTCTAGATATCAACAAATCATGAAATGAAGCATAAAACATGGATGATTATTTGAATATGGACCAAGGGAGCAAACAAGCAGTGTAAGCTGTTTGTGGTATAATTTGTTCAGAACTCACACACACACACACACAAGGACAGTGGATAATGGATTAGCTGACGTGGGTAGCAGAGATAGTTTGAGAGATAGCCCTGTGCTGCAGGGAAAGTTGAATGTGAGTTTAAAAAACCCCCAAAACATTATAATGCAAAAAAATAGCTGCCTACTTGAATTGTGATATGGGCCGTTATGTGCATCTCTCGCTTCCTTTGTGAGTTTCACCTTCAGGATTCCTTCCCTTTCTCATGGTTACTTAACCCAGTGCCTTGCTTTCTGTTTAGTTGTAGCTCAAATCGGAGTGCCACATATTTGACCTGCTTAATATGAGTCAGTCATCTGCGAGGGCTCAGCAAGTGTCTTTGACCAGTCTTTGAGCTGTTCACACATAAGGATCTAGTGTCATCTCATGACTACCTGTCGATTTGCCACAAATCAAGCTATTTAATCATCTCCTCTGAAAGAGCCCTTAGTTGCCACTGCCATGACGCCCACTGCAAATCTCTGAGCTGGTTTAATCACTGTTGAATATGCGGTGTTGTGTCATACAGGGATTTGTAAGAGATAAGTGGTGCAGGAGCCCAAAGTTAACTTCGCTTGGTAGCAGAGATACAGTTAAATAGCAGGGACAGGAGACCACAAGAGCTTCACAACAAATCTGGCCTTCACAGAAATTCCAAGTTCTAGTTCTGAGATCAAGCTGAGTGTACAAAAAACTTTGTTAGCTAACTGAGCTGAGGCTAGTTGAGCTAGCACAATAGGGTAATAGGTTAAGGCAGGGAAGCAAAATTCCATGGAAAAAAGAAAAATGTGATCTGAAAAACTCACAAATTTGGGAGGAAAGAAACTCTGAACACAAACTTGCAAATTTTCTGACTCTATAAACAAAACATGGAGAAAGTTTCTAAAGTGAGAATTTCTGACTTTGTAAACATACATTCTGCATGTTGTTATCAATGTATAATTTATAACGCTTCACAGTGAAGCACCTTTTTTGGGGAAGTGCATCTCTATGCAAACATGATCTTGCAATATGGTATGAAAAAGCTCTGATGCAAAAGTTTTTAAGTTCTTAAACCCCATATTTAACTGAAAGCAATCTATAAAAGAACATATAATTTAAAACATCTCTCAGAACACCTTAGTGGTTCTCTGGTCTAAAGCAATGAGACTTTGGTAAGTTGTCTGATTTTTGCAGTCTATTCCAGACTATTGCAGGCAATGATCAGTCTTCTTCATATAAATAATTTTTATTTTACAGCATTGCTCACGTTCAGCTCACCCAAAACAAAAAGGCTTATCTCATTCTAGATTTAAGTCTGTTAAACAGGTGGCACCTTGTATAATTTACATTTGTTAAAATCATTTAACAACTTACACTATAAGCGACTAAAAACATTTGAAAATACAATACAGTTGCACTACAGTATGTATGGTGCAGTCTCGTACTTTGAAATTGTTTGCATTATTCCAGATAAAGAACTAAGAAACTTAACCTGAAGTAAACTACTTAAGTTTATAGCAAGATTTCAGCAAAACGGAAACATGTAAAATCTAATTACAAGAAGCAAATTGGTTACTTTTACAACCAAATGTTTTTTAAGAGGATACGGTCGACTTGAGTTAGCTTAAAAGTTACTGAAAAATCAAACACACTGCGTATTGACAAGTATCTGAGGACAGTTTCAAAATGTATAAACTTTTCTTTTTTTTTTTTCTGTTGACATTCTAAATATAGAAACATTTATCAGTATAACAAACATACCACCTGTGTGAAAAACAAGAGATGGCTTAACAGTATTACAAACTTTAAGAACTTTTACAACTTGTACTGTGTATCTCCATTACAATGACACAGCAAACCCACTAATATGTGAGAAATGTCAACACGGCATGGAAAGCAAAAATTATTCTTTGATCATATCCCATGCCTGTAAAACTTGTTCTCAGGGCTGTGATTGCGTGTAAACCAGTTAAACAACATTATCATCATCTACAGTCACCCTATTACCTCTATCAGCTACATCTGAAAAAACAAAAAAACAAAAAAAACAGAAAGCAGGGATTGTAGGTTGATAACAACTTTGATTGGCACATTATATCCATATCATACGATACTGCGCAAATCTTCAGCAGGATCTGAGCTCATTAAAAACATACTTTGTGGTAAGCCCACCTCGCAACACTTAAATATTCAACCAAGGTACTGAAATCTTCTTAATTACTTCTTAATATTTAAACTGTGATGAGAACTGAGGAGAAAAAAATAGCATGCAATTATTAATTAATCAAAAAGCAAATATTTTTTCAGTGTGGTTGTGATGGCTTCACCCATGAGCAGACTTGTAGGTGTGCACCCAGGAGGGAGTAAAGCTGATACAAACTGGCATGAAATGCACTTACAGTTTTAAGAGAAAGTTTGGCTTGTGGAGGTCAGGCCATTTAATTGCACTGCTGCCATCAAAACCACAGTTACATCTTTTGCAATGATTCTCATTGAGGCATCTGTCATCAAATTTGGCATGAGTGTTAACAGGTTTTGGCACTGCTTTTGCTTTAAATTTTACAGAAAGGCTTTGTGAGCTGACAGCCCTTCAGAAATGTGACCACACAAGTATTTCCTTGTGTGTCCCTACTTATAGTTTTGGTTAACAACTTACTAGTAAAAGTAATAAATTCAAGCAAGCAAATTGATTGAAAAAAAAACAACAAAACATCAAATGTTAAGGTATATTGTTGTATTTATCTGTGTGTATGTGTGTGTGTGACTGTATGTGGAAATGCACATGATGCTGACAGCTGCTGTGTCAGTGCCGGTTTTGCTGTCACAGTGTTGAGGAGCTGTGTGCAAAGTCTTGAAGCATGTTTGAGGTGTAGACTGAGCTTGAAGGGCTACCGAGCATCGACTCTGTGATGGGGGAGCCGTTGGTAGACTCCCCCGAACACACGGAGTCTCTGAAGGGGGAGGGAGGAGACAGGGCTAGGGTATCCTCCAGTGTTGACTTGTCATGACTTAAATCCTCACCTTCCCCATCTTCCCCCTCCCTCTCCTCCTTGGCGTCGTAAATGTAGCTGTGCAAGAGGTCTAGTTCTTCGTCCTCAGGTCCCTCCTCTTCAAATGCCCCCACTTGTGGGGTTGAAGGAATCTGAAAGGGTGCTAAGATCAAAGGCTCATTTTCAGGGATTGGCTCCCTGGCAGTGCGGTCATTCAAGGTGGGGATGTGGGAACTGTGTGTGTCCACTACAGTCCCCTGCAAACGCTCTGTGGTGGGGCCCGCCAGGTTAGAGGGAAAGTAAGAAGCCGGCTCATCTAAATCAGATTCCTGTCCTTGTGTCTGCTCGGAAAAAGCTGAAGGCCAGAGGGGGCGCTGTGCATCACTCTGGTCGTCGTCCTCCGTCAGGTTGCACAGAGACTTAGTTCCAGGCAGTTCTTGGGAGAGATGTGGGTCTGTGCCAACGTTGTCGGTGGAGGTCTCACAACTGTGGGGGTCGGGGGTGTTAGTTAGGGGCCTGATGACCGCTGTCTGATTCAAGCCGGCTTCCTGTTTCCTCACATGCACAGACAGTCTGTGCCACACATTCCCCCCCCTCGGAGGGTGTCTTGCACCTGATTCAGACCATGACACAGACTTGCCATTAGAACTATGAACGAGATAAAGACCGAAGTTACTATCACAGGAAACCAGGAGGTGGAGGCAGGAAAACAGCATGAACATAGCAGCAACATAACACAACAGAGCAGCAGCATTTCAACATTTATGACGCATGTTAAAATACTTTGTAACCACATGACTTGACACTAACAGCTTGGCTAAAGGGTTCCCTCGTAAGCCCTAAACAGCATTACATTTATCATCTTCACAAACTGTGATTCATAATGTGTTGCAGACAGCATTATGATCCTTAAATTGCTTTAGACATTGACTTCAAAGAATTAAGAGCCATCCAGCTCATTATATTTCCCCCGTGTTTTCCTATTTTCTGATAGTTAAAATGGGACACCCATGCATTTGTGAGATACTTCTGTTTGTCCTTTTAACTGGCCTGAAGAGGACACATTGTTTAGCAAAGAATGAGCTTGGACTGGCTCTAATGCGATTAGTTTGGGAAGGTGGTGAGGGCAGGGTGTACATGCTGAGAAAAGTCAAACGTGAGGTTAATTCAGGGGAAACCAAAAGCAGCAGGGTGGTAGGTCAACTTTGCGGAGGGCTGCAGTGTCAAAAACACAGGAGTGTCAAAGTCACAGAAGCGAGAAAAACCTTTAATTAAGTAGATGCTTTCACCAATGAGGTTGACTTTGTGGTTGCAAAAATAAGTCCAGGAAACTCAAACAAACTTTTGACCTTCTAGCTGGTCAGAATCTGAATGTCCTTACTTTTTTGGATGTGAGAATGATACAGTTCTGTTGACATTGCAGCTCTCCAGGAAATGACTTGAATAACCCTCATGCTAAAACATTTGCCAGCCTTGACACTTGTGTCATAGTGTTAAAGGTTAAAGACTGAATAAGATAGGCTGCATAGCAAGGGTGAGAGACAACACGTAAACATATTAGGATCTCATTCTCTGCCCCACTCCTTACTTTAGTCACCTGTCCAAGTGCAACTGCTGTGGATCTCAAGAAAGTTATATGCAAGTCTCATAACTAGTTTAGAAAATCTATACTTTAATGATCACTGATATCTTAGCTACAAATCAATAAAAGCAAATGTCCCATCTTGATTTTTCTTCTCCATATTAAATTCATAAAAATTTAACAAATTTATTTCATTCTCAGGGGGAGGGGGATGTGCCATGTAAAATTGTGTCTACTGTATTTAATCACAGTATCAGTCCCATTTTTCCTAGACTGAGCTACTGAAAAGTAAAACTGATATTATGTATAAAAAATATATTTATGTAAAAAAAAAAAAAAGAAGCTCAATTGCCTTCTCAAAGTTCTGAAATTCTCCAGTCATGTACATTATGTTACATACATACATCATGGACATGAATGTCTTGGGATTGTTTTTTAAATGTGTTCTTCATCTAAGGCTCACATGACATTAACAAAGCACCTTTTTTGTTTGAAGTGTTTTCATACAACTAAATAAACATCTAAATCAATAGACTTTGAAGTTTATTTGGGCATGGTATTTAACACACCATGCCTATTTTAACAGTATTGACCTTAGCAGAAAACCCTTTCTTGCTGGGTAATATAGCCACTTCACTATATGATGGAGCACGTCAGCCACCTCCCTCAATGGAGATAAAATTGTTTCAGATGGTTGGGAGTGACCCAAAATCCCTGAGGTATAGGTCTGCTATAAATTAGAAGATGCTGGAATACCAGTGTTACTATTTTAAGTTGACTTGTCTTTGTATCACCACTGACCAAGAGGTTGCAGACCAAGAAGAAAGCCCCTCCTCAAGTTCACTGTATTCAAGTTCAGCAGCTGATTATAAACAAGATTCCAGAAGGAGGTTTCATGAGCGGATGATACAAAGATTGAGTCATTTGGCCACAAAAATGAGATATATTTCATATGCTTAAGAGTGAAACATTCAAAACCAAGAACACTACTTGGTGAACATGGTGATGATGTCATTATAGTCTTCAGCTGCATTAAGTGTTTTAAAACAGGTCCACACCAGGGGACCAAAAGGGTTGGCTGAACTCTATGACCTCTGCCACAAAAGGTGGTGAAATATCCAAAAAATAATTCTGTCAGAAGTTTGTTGACGGCTGCCAAACGTATCTTAACGAGATTCAACTTGCTAAGGACATTGATTTAAACATTAGATGCGGTGTATTTATTTTCATGTTAAATTGAGCTAATATGTAGAAATTTGACCCCATGATAAGTTAAACATGAAAAATAAAAACAAATGAAAACTAAATTCTTTTAGTCTTTTGAGTCAGTCCAGAGAAGAACAACTACAGAAATTATTGAAATTTTTATATTGCTCAATATTGCCGTAACATTCACGTCAGTGATGAGTGTATGTATGGACATCATACACTGACAAATATATATCGCTGCCTAATCATAATATCATTTGGTCTCTAGCTAGGCACACCAAGGAATAGCCAAAAATGTGGAAAATATACACATATATTAAAGAAAGGTAACTCACTTGGCATTTCCAGATATAGCTTTCTTCCGACGGAACATATTGAGGAAGCTGTTGCTTCCGCATGGAGCTGCTGACTTCCCATCTCCAACGTGCATTCGCACCACATCAGATGTGGTGAAGGCGCTTCGGACATTCCTCTCTGGTTTGGCAATGATTATGTACATCTTGGGTGTGAACATGCAGCCCAGTGCCACTGTTACACTCAGGCTGACAGAGAAGGATGTGGTGATGATTTTGTAGTTGGAGCCAAAATAGATCGGCACAAAAGCCAACCAGATGATGCAGGTAGTGTACATTGTAAAGGCAATGTATTTAGCCTCATTGAAATTGGCTGGGACGTTCCGTGTCTTGAAGGCATAGTAGGTACAGCTCATAATAAGCAGCCCGTTGTAGCCCAGTGGCGCTATCATCCCGAGGTTGCTGGTATTACAAATGAGGTAAACCTCACGGATGCTTGGATACGACTTGATGGGTTCAGGAGGCTCCAGAATGATGAGCGTGACCTCCAGAGTTAGCTGCACACTGATTAGCATAAATGCAATGATCACCTGGGCCCAGGCGCTCATGAAACGTGGTTTCCTTGTACAGATCTTCTTCTTGCTACCGGCCAGAATCCGGGCAATCCGGTTAGTTTTAGTCACCAGGGCAGAGTAGCACATGGAAGAGGAAAGGCCAACCAGAAGCCGCTGAAGATAGCAGGAGGCCACTGTTGGACGGGCGATTAAGGTGAATGGGCAGATGTAACCCAGGAAGATGCCTGCCAAGATGATATAACAGAGTTCTCTGCTGGAGGACTTGACAACAGGTGTATCACGGTACTGGATAAACACAAAGGTCACAAATGAGGTGATCAGGATGCCCACGCAGGAGAAAGCAACTGCAACTATGGATTCCACATCCGCCCAGTCAAGATACTTCAAAGGCAGGGGCTGGCATCCTGTAAAGAGTAAAGCAGATGTTTGGTTAGTCTTCTGAAGATACAGGAGTCGATCAAAGAATAAAAAAATAATAAAATAATAATCACGATTGATTGGGAGGGTAGAAGTAATCAGAGTAGCTAACTTTTCCAAGATAACCTGACTGACTGCTCAGTAACCAGCCTCGATAAATTGTCTTTAGTCTACAGTACTGTTGCATCAGGGTGACAGACACATTGTGTGCAAATATGATAAATATGATAACCATATGGTAAGAACAGCTGAAACCACATTCTTAGTGAAAAAATCATTAAATGCAAAGTTTTTTTGGAATAAGTGAGTATTTGTATTGTCAGACTCAAATCTGAAAAAGTTCAACATCCAGTGGTTCTTGCAATGCATGAATCCAAAATAGCTCATGTTTCAACTTGTCATATTATTTCTTTTAAATGTGACATAGAATGGTTGAACAAGGTATTTATCCTTGTTCTGTGATGTGATAATATAGACAACAAAACATTTCTAAAGGAAGAATTTCAATGGAACGGAGATGGAGATGTTCAGAATGTCTAGGATTTCTCATATGTTTTTGAATGTGGGTAGACTATTGTTATTCAACAAAGACAAGGTAAAAATGGGTTTTTATTCTATGTCTCCTTCAATATACATCAATTTATGCATTTGAGACCTGTAAAATATTACAAAAACGTTGTCAGTCAATCATATCAGTGGGTAATTTATATCAGTTAAAACAACTACACATCCATGATGTCATTGATAGTTTTTTTTTTAAAGAGCTATTTGAAGGCAAATTTCTGGGCTTCTGGATGCTCCAGTTGCTGTGAGAGATGGCAGCGAACATGCTCAAGGCCACCTTCTGGTTAGCCCTGGCTAGCAGCCTTTGAGCAAGAGGGAGGGTAGCTAGCTATTTAGCTAAACTTGATCCCTGAACCCTTTCAGGCCAACCCTATGCCATCTCTGGCGTCTATACTTCTGCATGATTGTTTTCTTTGTTCTGTAATTACACCACCAACTGCTAGACAGCAGTGTGGCTTCTTTTTCTGCTGCACCATAGCTTGCAGAACCAAGTTTTTTTTGCTTCCTACTTGTAACTCATACTTAGAAATAGAACAAATTAAGTATATTTTATGTGAGTTGTTAGAGCTGAGATAAGCACCAGTCATTTTTACAGAAAGTGAAGCAAACTATCATTCCATCTGACTTGAAAACTATGAAGAAGAAATAGAAGAAATTCAAAAATGCAGAAGAACCAATCTACCAATGTTGTGTCTTGCAGATAGAAGTGCACATCAGACTATGGCATAGCCTATATCGTAGGGTTTACACCTATGCCATAGCTACGGCATAGTTTTGACGCAGATGCGGAAATCAGCCTTAAGAAATCAATGAAAGTAATAACAGGACGTCAGAAAGACAAAGCAAGGGAGACTGTAACTCTTGGATAGAAATTACACTGAAACGACAGCAAACGCATGTTTGTTTAATCAACAGATGTATCAATGATTGTTGTGGTAAAAACATTTGTGCTTGTAATACTGTCACAAAATTATACATGATATTTGTTAAGTCGATACTTTAAGTTTCCCTGTGGTTACCTTTCTCCCTGCTTCCATTTACTGGCTTGTATAAACACATACTTGCTTAGAATAGTCACAATTGTAAAAACTACTGTGCCCAGATGCCAACAGGGGGTGCTAAAAATCTCAAAATTGAAAACATCTTCTGGGATGCTTTAAATTTAGTGATATTTCCATCACAGATTCTCATACACAGTCATGGGTTTGTGTGTTAAATATGTAATTATGAACCAGTTGCAGACTTGTCATCCAGCATACAGAAGAATTTTATAGAGCTTAATGGTAGAAAACTGACATCCCTCGACTTCTCCAGCTTAACACTCCATAAATTACATGCTTCTGCTAATAGCATTAAAATGACTTTACTGAGGAACTCACTTCTGATCTTCATGCTAACGCCTAACATGTCAAATAATCATCATGAAATCAGAAATTTTAAAGTAACCCATGTTGTCTCCAGCTGAGAGACTGCCTCTTTTCAGCTGGGGAATTTTAAAATGTGAACAGTACAAATGAGAATACTAAAATGTAAGCCAGTGCAGGGGAAGGTGTCTAAAACCCACCACTCACTCAGCTTAGCTTCTAGAGATATCCATAACACTTTATAAAAATGCACAAGGAACCCAAAAATGAAATGCCTGTATCTTTTTCAGTCATAATCCTCAGATCTCCTTCTCCTGTCTGTCTACACTCAGGGAAGGAAAGTTCAATCAACTGCTGCATGTTTTCAGAAACACATGTTCCAGATTAACTTGGACAGAGACAAATCTAAATAAAATTAAAAAAAACAGATTTAGAAAATATATAAATAAATAAGTATATACAAAGGGACACAAGTCCATGTATAGATCATCAGCTCTTTATTAGAATTTTCCAAATGTAATGAGGGTGAAGGGAGAATTTCCTCTGTGGCACACTGCTGAAGCATGTTCCCAAGCCTCTCATGGCAGTAATAGGATTTTACACCTGGGAACTGAGAGTTCCTCTCAGCTTCATAAATTGCTGTCAAAACAACCACTGGGATATAACATGACAAAGACCAGAGGGGAATAAAGGGAGCAGTATCAACGCTGGGGGAATAGGAGGGAATGAGGAGGTTGAGGAAGCTATAAGAGAGCAGGGACATAGGACCTGGTGGTGGAGAAGCATCAGCAAAAGATGGTATCAGACTGCTGAGGTATGAATAGCCTTCAGGGTGGAGGTTGATGTGTGAGAGTGTAAAATAGTATTCACCTGTAACCACCCTGTTGGGATCAGGCAGAAGTGTGGATGGCTCTCAGTGTAACGGGTGAAATAATGAATGTGGAGTGGCTCAGGGAGTATGGGTACACACTATTCACAGAAACAAAGGCAGGTTGGCTGGGATTGCGGGGTTTGCCTCTCCTACCTGCCAGCTCTTCATCAGGCCACCATCCCAGCTCACATGCCTTACAGGTGAATTCATCCTGGACGTACTCGTTGTCCTTGCATGTGGTGCAAATCCAACAGCAGCTCACCTCACCCTTCCTTATCACCTGCACATATGAAACGATCAGTGAAAAGGGGTTAAAAGACTTCTTGGTAAGTAGTCACAACACAGATCAAACCCTGACATAAATAAGTAATGAGCACTAGGGGGTATCAAAGATGAGGATGTGTTAGTGTGTGTGTGTGTTTCTCTTGAGGCTCAGACAGAGTATGTAGAAAACAAGGCCAACTGTTTTTTTTTATGATCCACTCCCAGAGAAGCTGTTACCAGCATTGTGATATGCAAAGCAGGGTGATAAATGGGGCAGGAAACAAAGCAGAAAGAGTGGGAGAGGAGGGGGATGGGGGTGCGCCCTCCCTCAGGGCAGCTCAGGGTACGGCAACAGAAAGCAATCAGCCTTAGATGTGGCAAAGGAGGATGTTTGATTAAGCTGGGCTCAAAACTAATTTTACCTCTTACTGTGTCAAACTGGCCTTCTCCTCATCCAGGAAGGGTGAGAGTCACAAGAATTCATGCATAAACCTTGAACAAATCTGGACTTTATGTATGAAATACAGTGCATCTGGAAAGTATTCACAGCACTTCACTTTGTCCACATTTTATGTTACAGCTTTATTTCTTATTCCACAATGGATTAAATTTATTTTTCCCTCAAAACTCGACACACAATACCTTATAATGACAAGCATTTTTGTGATTTTTGCAAATTTATTAAAGATTAAACAAAAACAACTAAGAAATCACGTGTACATAAGTATTCACAGCCTTTGCCATGAAGCTGAAAATTGAGCTCAGGTGCATCCTGTTTCCATTGATCATCCTTGAGATGTTTCTACAGCTTAACTGGACTCCACTTGTGGTAAATTCAGTTGATTAAACATGATCTGAGAAAGACACACACCTGTCTATTTAAGGTTCCACAGTTGACAGTGTATGTCAGAGCACAAACCAAGCATGAAGTCAAATTAATTGACTTGCAGACGTCCAAGACAGCATTGTCTCAAGGCACAAATCTGAGGAAGGATACAGTAAAATGTCTGCTGCTTTGAAGGTCCCAATGATTACAGTAGCCTCCATTCCTCCGTGGAGAGAGGCGAACCTTCCAGAAGGACAACCATCTCTGCAGCAATCCACCAATCAGGTCTATGTGGTTGAGTGGCCAGACAGAAGCCACTCCTCAGTAAAACGCACACAGCAGCCCACCTGGAGTTTACCAAAAGGCACCTGAAGGACTCTCAGACCATAAGAAATAAAATTCTCTGCTCTGATGAGACAAAGATTGAACTCTTTGGCATGAATTCCAGGTGTCATATTTGGAGGAAACCAGGCACCGCTTATCACTTGGCCAACACATCCCTACAATGAAGCATGGCAGTGGCAACATCATGCTGTAGTGATGGTTTTCAGTGGCAGGAACTGGGAGACTAGTCAGGATAGAGGGAACGATTAATGCAGCCATGTATAGAGACATCCTGGATGAAAACCT
>JBAMYA010000017.1:5736520-5763347 GCA_037176975.1 Arrhamphus sclerolepis
TCAAAGTAAAACATGACTGAGCCTTAAAAACAGCTAATAAATCCATATAAGGTAAAAAACAAACAAACAAACAAACACAGTCCATCCTCTGGTACCTGACCTCACATCACCTGGAAAACATAAGAACGAGAAGTTAGAGTTATTAGAGATTATTATTTGAGAACAAAACTACAGTCACTGGCAGATGAAAGGATCCCCTCTTTTAATACTCTCTTTTTCTACTTGTGCAGATCATAATGAGTCTTAGTTTCAGGCAAGCATGATAACTTTTTCACCGTTGTTTAACAAAAATGAAGCCCGAGAGAAAATAAGTCATCTAAATATACCGTAACTGCTTCAATGGGATTTACCCTTACCTCCCACCCACCCACCCCTCAGTGCAGCCAGGAGCTAATCATTAAGCTCTGATGAACTGATCAGCAGCAGGTGTGCAGATCTCTGGTCTTGAACATTAAGATGTGTGTTAAAAGTCATGCCAAGAGCCAAAAACCACCCTGTCAGCTAACATTTTAGTGAAACAACTGCTGCTTCAAATCAGTCTGGGAACGGTTATTTCCAAATAATTTGGAGTTGAAACACTTTATAGTGAGAAAGATTATTTATACGTCAGAAGCATTCGAGACACTTGGCAAACTTCCCAGGAGTGGACGGCTCAGGAAAAACGTCTCCTACAGTGATGCTGTACAGTATCACTTAGGCCTCACTGAGCACGCTGAATGTCAGAGTTCATAGCAGTGCAGTTAGAAGATGATTGAACAACTTCAATGCTGCAACAGGACCCTAAGAGAAGTATGCATAAATGAATGTCCAAAAACCTCAATGAACTACTTCAAGTTACTGCTGTTAAAGGTGAATGTACAAACTAGTGTCATGGGGGTACTTAGTACTGCCCACGGTTGGTTTTGTCTTCACACGTCATTTCTATTAGATGAACTATTTGCATGGTGGAAGAAGTTAGAAGATGTTGTACAGCTGAGAGCACATTTGTCAAATAGTAAAATCCATTTTAAAAAAAAGGATTTAAATTTTTTCTCATCTGACTACATTTCTGTCCAGCTAAAGTGCACTCACAAAGTTTTTGGTTGCCGTTTGAGTGTGAGTTGTAAGATCGCCTAATTTCTCTTCAAAAAGACATCATTGTCTGGAAACGGAGAGTTGGCTTCAGTAAACGGTTCTAAAAGTTGTTAAATGGACCAGGATGCCTCAAGTCAGATATCAATCATCATGAGAACAGTGAAGAGTCATAAAATAATAGAAATATAATAAATGGCTGGTCACCCAGCGCCAGAAATTCAGTTATTTTTCCATAACATTGATGTTTTTTTGATTTTGGCCAGTGGTGCATACGTAGAAATAAATGCATTAAATTTGATATCCAGTTGATGCAGTCATGCATACGTGAGACAGCCTCTATTTAAAAGCTTATACCCTCCAACACTGTAACTGAAAAACACATCAGCACCAAATGAATATCTAATAACCAGGTAAAATCAGTTTCCCTTGTAGGTTCAATTGTCAGCCGTTGACTTTGAAAGTTCTCTCACATAACAATTAATGTTCAATATGAGTGCATTAAGAAGGGAAAAAAAAGAAATTACATGACTAAAGCCTGAGTGTACTGAGTAAAAAGTGTGTCTAAGTATATTCCAGAGTCACATTAAACTTTTTCTGACTGAATAATAGGCTGAGGTCTTTGGAGGGAACATCATTAGGAGAGGATGTGTTTCTTTTCCAACTGCCACCATAAATGGATTCATAGCAGACAGCCTTTTTAATTGGAACGTAAAAGCATTACGTTTTTGCAGTGAAAGCTTAACTGTTTAAAGGAAAAGAGAGAATGCAGCAGAGCTGAAGGGCAACAAAGCGTGGTAAATAATTACGGTGAGAGGAGGTCAGTGGCAGAAGCTTTCATAAGACTTCTGTCTCAAAAATCATTTTCCTGGTCTTGGCATCAGACTGGGAAAATAAGAGCATCTGCCAATCACACTGCATAGAGATCCATTAGTCACCTCTTTCTCACAGGTTTCCCAGTATGGAGGCAGGTGGAGGCTACATGGAGGGTACTGCATTTAAGGCTGCAGCTGCCACTGGCACTAAAATGTGCTCTGCTCCAATTTCCTTCAGCCAGTACTTTTAATTGTCTGACAAAACAGACAATGAAGGCGCTGTGCAACATACTAATACAGTTCTGATGCATCTGACAAAGTGGAAAAATCCTACCTGTGGTCTTGTGGAAAGGCTTGAGGCTGTGGGGGGGAAAAACAACACAAAAGCAATAAGTTTAATACCTTAATTTCTCAGTTCATCTATGTTTTTATAAGTCTAAACTAATAAATCAGGCCCTGAGTGCCTGTTACATATTTATGCACGCACTCAGCTATGTGCTGCTCAGTCCCTTTGCCTCCGAGCTGTGCAGTAACCAAAGTCTAATAATGCTGGAGCAACTGCAAGATTAGAATGGATTTTTAACTAAAGCCCTCGCAGGAGTTTCTACTCTAAATATTGAATGGAATTTAAAGTCAATGAGCTCTAGTTTAATATTTAAACATTTTTATTTATGCTTCCTACTTGATTAAAATCCCCATAGGTGAATATTATTTCAAACTCAGCCAAATCAGTAAGGTTTTTCTTTATTGCATCAAATGACACGTTTAAATGATAATGACAACAATTCCCATTCACTGCTGCGGTTTACAATTTGTGTGTCTGAGTTTGCATTTCATCAAGAATAACCTGGAGGTGCTGCAAAAACAATATGAAAACACACAATGCAAGACTTTTTCAGATGATGGCGGCACTTTCGTGCAGGGCTGCTCGAGTTTCCATCACTAACACGTGACATTTGACCACACATACACGCAGGTAATGAGAGGAAGTGAAGCAGATAATTGGAAAGTCAGTAATGAATTCATGTTGAAATTATAGATGACTGTTTCAGGAAGGCATCTGTCTAAACTAGCCCCCGCTTAAATTTTCTGCTCATTTATTTCAGCGTTTTAGGCAAATGTTTGTTCTTTAAATGGAAAAGCAGAAACTAATCTACAAATTCCAGTTGTATTTACATATGGATACATACATACCCACCTACCTCCCTACTTATCTCTTGTCTGATACACAAGAGGGATATTTGAAGTGCTAATTGAATTGCTTTCCTGTTGACCTGCCACCTTCTTGGTGAAACGCAAACCTGCTGTGGTTGAAAAGTCACAGTGGTGGGTGGAAGAGGCTTGAGAAACTTACGACTGCATGCAGGGAAGGAGTTGTTAATCTGCTCCATCACATCTGCCAGGTCAGAGCTTGTGTTGTGGGGGTCTAGCAGCTCATCTGAACAAACACAACAACAGAGAGGTTGATTTTCAGACACACTAGCCGGGGCAAACAGTGAAAAACAAATGGCTTGGTTTTCTGTGTTGTGAGCACTAATCTGCCTGTAAAGACTAAGATTTAGCCTTTTAAACTACGATTCATCTGACAAGGGCAGACAATGAGTCTGTTTCTGTGCATTCCTACTCTTCTTCAGGTTACCTGAGTTTTCAGCGAGTGGTCCTCGATCTTGCGCAGAGGGAGAGGATGCTCCATTTACCCTAGAGTCCACGTCCGGCTGGGACGACGTAGAGACATGCACGGAAGAAAACGCAGTCATTATAACCGTTCCACTCGGCATCTACTTCAAAATTAGTCATGCTAAAAGACGGCAGGTGAAAAGAAACAACAGCAACAAATAAAAACACCAGAGGGAGGAACAATAATGTCAGATTCCAACCATCACACTCACACCTACATCCAATTCAGAGTCACCGAAACAACCTAACAGGCATGTTTTTGAACTGTGGGAGGAAGCTGAAGCATCTGGAGAAAACCCACACACAATTAACCCCAATCAGAAAATATCATAAATACTTTACTTTTTGCCTTTTAAACCTCAACATATCAGACTTCATGTCCTCCAAGAATGTATGTTTCATCAATTTCCCTTCAGGATTAATAAAGTATAATTGGATTGAAATATATATGTATTGTGTTAAAAGCACATTCTCACTGGTAACTATTCCTTTATAAACCACTTTGGAAAAGCATACATGCACATCATTTGTGCATCTTGTCTCTGTAACCCTAAACCATTATGAATGATTAAAATGAAAGATATGAGAAACCACAAGTGTTATTGTAGCCTCACTGAAAGCAACAATATGAAAGTTTAATGGGTCCGCCTTAATACAATTACATTTTTGCTCGGAGCAACTGAATATCTGCGAGATCTGAAGTGGAAGATATTGAATAGGATGACCTGCACAAATCGAAAAGATTGTTTTGACACATGACATGTTTTTTTAAATGGATATTTTTGCGAGACACCATACATATGCATATTTGGTCCAAACTGCTTTCCGCAGCAGTGTTCAGCCCCTAGTCTACCATTGATGTTAACAGTTAAGCGCACAACCGTGAAGATCAGTGAAAACACGGCTTCAGGCAAACGTACATGGAGATTCACGTATAAACCGATAAGGCAATTTGTCATTACTAGGACAAATAAGCAGAAAAAACTAAATGATTCAAGTCATGCCTGAAACGAAATCCTGATGAAACAAGCAATTTTTCCGCTTCCATGGGGGAAAGCTCTTCATGTCCAGTAACATTTACAGCAGAAATCCCTTTAGCTTTTCAGTTGCAAGAAAGGATATATATGCTGCCCCCACCCCTCCTCTTCTCCTCCTTTTTCATCTCCTGTTGCCCCAAGTGTAAGTAAAGGCTAACGCACTGGAAACATCCCCAGAGCACAGCCGGTATCTCCAGGCTCATCTTAGAATAGCTGAGGTCAGGGATTCGTTCGGCCTTCAAGAACGTCAGTTTATTGGCCGTCATCAAGCCAGCTGAGTTTCATATTCTGGAGTTTGGCAGCAGCTCGCTGCAGCTGATGGAAAGACGTCCTGACATGTCTTTGAGACTCAAGGGATTCAAATGTCAGATGACAGAAGGATGTTCTTGCCGACGCAGGTAGCTGCGCATGCTATTGTGTTTATATACGTTTGCCTTTCAGAATCACCGTCAATGTCACTTTACATCACAATATGGTGAACATCTCAGCAGGCCTCAAGTTAGTCAAGACGGTCAAACCACACACACACACACTCACATCCCCACTCCGGTGTACGATTTAGGCCCAATACTATTTCTACCCTTAGCACTTCCCCTCGGTTTTGCGCGTTCACGTGAGGGGAAGGGGTATCTCAATTTTCTTTTGGATAAAGGGGAAGGGCTAAGAGGGAGGGCCACACAGCCCTTCAAACGAAGCCAGTCCAGCACCACACTCCAAATGAAGGGGTAGAAGTTATTTCCCAGCATACACTGGAAAAGTCAACAACAACGGAAAGCAGGTGCCCCCAAATGTAAAGTATGTGCGTCAGTATGTAATTTTTACCGACGCATATATGTCCATTTATGGGGGCACTGCTTTCCATCTGTCGCCATCGTTGTTGACTCTGGTCTGGTGCGGTACCGTTCACCGCTAATCAATAGCATTCATCAACATAGCCCTCAGGGTCGCTAACGTTAGTCACTAATGTCGCTTTGCTAACTTCTCCATCTGATAACAGGAGTCTTTTCTGATATTTTGTAACTGTGACAAGTATGAAGAAGCCAGAGGAAACCCATCGCTTCATAACATTGTGAGCATGAATGAGCAATGGTTGTCAAGGAAACCTGCCGTCTGACGTATAGCAACTAGCAGCGACTTATGATGATGTATAACTGTGAAGAAGAGGTATCTCACTTCCTAGGGGAATGTAACCCTCACCACTTCCTTTCAAGGGGTGAGGGGTAGGGGAAAGGGAAGGGGTAGGGCTGAGGGGAGAAACAGGATTGGGCCTTAGACTCACCGACATGATAATTTAGTTTAAAAAGACACAGTATATTTGCAACTCTGCCTTTTGCTTGCGTTTTGATTCAGTTACAACACTTGCAGCATTTTACAAATCTAGGTCATACCACCTGAGGTATAATTATACAGAGAAAAAACAAAACAAAACATGGAAAACTTGCTGCCTATGTGTTAACAGTTTCAGAAGACTCAAGTTATTGGCCAAACAATACAACAAGGGTTAGGGTTAAACCATTCAAACTGGGGTTACAACTATCCAAACCACCATTAACCCTGCTGAGAACTTTTGGGATGTGTTGCAGGAAACTTAATGCAGCGGTCTGCCTCTCCCATCCTCAAGGCGAGACAACTCAAAGGTATATTAAGACTTTATAAAGTTATTAAGATGAAAAACGAGATGAGAATAGTGCATAAGAATGCAACTAAAATCCAGAATACAACAACAAAAAGCAGATTTAGACAAAAAGGAATAATATAAAGCATTGATACGTAAATGGGTGCAGCATGGAATTAAGTACATATTAAACAAAAGCACGGGAAGCAGCAGAGTTTTGGGTTTGACTTTATATTTAATCTCAACAGTAAGTTTATGCCATCTGTGTACAGCATAATAGCTAAATGCATTTTTACCTAGCTTGGTTTTAATCTGCAGTTCTACCAGCATACTGCCTCCTAAGGATTTTCCACAAGAAGATCAGAGTTGTAATTTGGCCCATATTATTTATCAATTTGTCAACCAGCAACAATACTTTAAAGTTCTGTAGGTACTAAGTGGTATCTATTGTAAGGATCTCCAGAGAAATGAGTTTAAAGTAAAAAGCAATTACAGTGCGTGGACTCTTTTTGTCTGGTCATGCAGTGAAAAATGTGTGTTCTAAGAAGCAAAGAAAAGACATCATGTCATCTAAAATATTCTTCTACACAACATTTTGAGGGCTTTCTGCATAAATATCTACTTCTAAATGGTATTTCTGACATTTTTTATACAGTTACATAACACAAAGAAATTAGCTTGCTAATAACTGTATATAGTCTAAAACTAGACATAAATCTCTTTGGTGAACAACTGGTAAACCAAAAAGCAAACAAAACATTTATCAAGTGACCATCATCTGTTAAAAAGCTGCTGAGTCATGTCAGCCATCGCCCATTCGTCCTAAGTCATTACCACGCTTCCAGCTCCACTGCTACCGGAGAACCAGCGCCAGTGTTTTCTCAGCCTGATTTGTTGGGATTGCTGTGTGCTTTTGCTTGAGGGTTGTGCATTTCTCTTTTCGGACAAACAATCCAACCTCAGTGAGCAATTAGGCCAGGTATAAACAGATCTGGAGGTTATTGATGGAGAGCCCGGTGACTGATACTGGTTGGACGGGTAATGATGTGATTCGGATCTAATCTAAGAGTTGATGATTAGTTTTGTTATTCCGTTTTTAGCCTTTTATGTTGCTGAATAAGTTATCACATATCCTACAGATGTGGGAGTCGATTCTAAGAATGTTCTCATGCTGATGTTTTTTTCCAGCGACTGAAAGAATAATTTTTATTTATTGGAAGCGATCTGTATCAGTCTTTCACTTGTGTTCTCTTTTAAATTAATGAATGGCTTTGAGAAATTCCTGCCAGCTGGTGTGCATGCCTGCGTGTGTCAGAGACACAGAGAGAGAAAACTGTGATTACTACCCTGTTGCTAGAAGAAAAAAAAACAAAACAAGCCTAATGAACTAAAGATGAAGACAACATGTTGGGGAAAATAAACTTCAAATCATAGCTATGTAAGTGTGGTGTTCAAAGGAGGCTCGACGTAATCATAAGTACTCTGGAGACATTTATTAATTCCATTAAATTTTGGACAGCAAAACCAAAGCTGTAACTAAATAACCACTGAAAACTGGTTTGCTACTAATTGGATTTATTGGGTTATTAGAAAACAACCATTGACTCAGCATTCATTGTACATTTTCACACTAGTAAAAGTACTAAAGATGTGCAGCTTGGAGTTTAATTGCATCTTCTTTTAATCCTCAAAGCATCAGAACTACATCTATTTTTATGCAAATGGATTGCTTACAACTGCAGTTTGAATTTGTTTAAGGTAAATGTCCATGATAAAGACCGAGCATGGCTACAGACTGGACCATTAACTCTAATTCTCGGTACATTTTTGGAAAGGCTGCAAGCCAATTTTTTGAGCACAACCACAAAGGTGATTTTTGCAAATCATTTTTGCCCCTTTTATCCTTTAAATTGTCATCGTACATCATCGTTAGCTCCAAGAGAAAGACTGAATTACACAGAATGCTGAGTGTGTGTGTGTTTCCTGATGGGCCTTGTGTGTGATTGGGACTAAATGGGGAGTTAGTTAAAAGAGACTCGCGTCATAATAAAATTGCAGGGTTTGGGACAAATCTGTACAATGTCATCTACCTTTGTCCAGACACTAATTAGCTCACTCTTAATAAGGATTGGCCCTTTGGACCATCAGCTCATGTGTCAGAGTAAAAGAGTTTTCATATTCTCTCTACGGCAGTGCTGAGGAGGACGAGACGAGTAACCTTCAGATGATCTCATGTTTGAAAAAAAGCAAAAGCCTAGTCCTTCAATATCAAAAATGGCTCATATAGTTTATGTGGCTCACACACAAATGATAACGAGAGTAGTTCTCTTTGTGTAGTTCAACATTGACAAAGCTGTATTTAAAATGAATACAAGACACTTGCAAAGTACAACGCCAGCATGAAACATTAACTACTGATGCAATAATAAAAAAGATAATGTAGGCCAGCATGATATCAAGTACAGGAACCTCATAAATGTTTTGCAGAAATAACTAAATTCACAATAAGATTCAATGACGTCTGCAGCACAGTTGAGCAGGAGCTGCCACTTTTTTCAGTGTTCACCAAGTAATTTTATTTGAAAAAAGAAAATAGAAAAACATAAATGGCAGAAGGATATTTTGAAACTAGTTGACTTAACTGAACAGTCTTTGTAAAACACATGTGAAAAGAACATTAAATAAAATTGTTATTAAAAGCAGTTTTCTTCAAATTGTGTTGAGGAAAACAGTTACAGATTTTTCTTTTCTGTAAAACAAAACAGCTCAAAGAACATCGTGTTTGAGTGAGCAACTATGGATAAACTTGTTCAATAAAGTGGGAGTGTTACGTCACCTGGTGCAGTAGCTGTCGAAGGCGGTGAAGCTGAGACTCCAGCTGCTTGTTGTGTTCTTCTAGGATGTGCATTCGGGCCTCTAGTCGACCTTTGTGTTGTCTTAGCAGCTTGGCCTCAGCGAGAAGGTCGGCCTCATCCAGGTGGGCAGAGGAGCCTTCTGGCTCCCAAGGGCTTCCAGCGGGGGCCCCCCGTTGGCCATGCTGCTCTTTGAGTTGCTCATACTCCCTCTGCAGTGTCCTGGGGAAGTTGGGTAAGGGGGAAAAAAAATGCAATTGGAATGATTTCAAAAGTAAGAATATGTTTCCTGAATAACCATTTAACATGAAATACACACCAGGGAGGATATGGAAAGCCCCTCCCCCCCAAAATCCATCTTCATCTTGACATAAAAGTAAAGGTCTTTCTTATTTAGTGAGAACAAATCACTGGGAAATATTTGAATACAGCCAATAGTTTTCCAGCATTTGAGACGTCGATGCTTACCTCTGTTCCTCCTCCAGACGGGCGATGATCCGCTCCAACTCACCACGCTCCTCCCTCTCCACAGCCTGAAGGATCTGAGCAGGACTCTGGGGTTGGCTGCACGGGGAGCCTTCACCTCCTAGAGTCTGGCAGTACTGAATGATGAGGGCATGCTCATCGTCCCTGTGGAAAATGCAGAGAGTGATGAGCAAGAACTCCAGACGTATTGTCCTTGTCAGTCACTTTACAGTCACCTTCTGTTCAGACGGACACGTAACTCTGCTCTCAAATGATGCTCAGTTCAGAAAATGCCTTGCAGATGAAAACCGTTAATGGTGACTAATTAATATTAATTATGTTTTTACTTTTAAAGGATGTAGTGAAATCACATGATACAAAACTGCTCTGCACAAGAAACAGAGCACCACCTACAGAAACAATCAGATTCAGAGGAAAATGTGTTTCAGTTTGCAGGACAATTATAGGGGAAAAAAAGGCACAAATAAATTCCACCACAGTGTTTCAATTGTGCTGAAGTCTGGACTTTAACTAGGCCATTCCAAAACCTTGATACTTTCATTTTTTTTTTAAGCCATTCTAGTGTGCTTTGGATCTTCGCACTGTTTCCAATTTCACCCAATTTCAGTCAAACTTTGGCTGTTGGACAGATGTCCTCACATTTGCCTCTAAAATACTCAACTCGTACTGGACTCAGTGACTGTGATCTGCCCAGGTTCTGTAACTGCAATGCTGGAATGCTACGTTGGGGCATTAAGCCACACAACTCCACTTTGGCCCCATCTGTTCAGAAGACATCGCTTCAGAAATCCTGCTTTTTGTTTACAAAAAGTTTTGCAAACCTCAGTCATGCATAATTGTGCTGTAATCAAATTTAACATGTACAGTAAGTCTATTGGGTCTGAGATAAAGTGCTTAGGTTTTTTATTTTGCTATTTATTTATGTTTTGGTCTGACTTTAGAGTAATTTTGATAGGATGATTGGCAACTGTCTTCAAGGCTTCCACTTCTGAAAAATCTTTCTCAGTGTAAAACTCTGAACCCCAGATTGTGTGGAAATAGTTTCATAACCCTTTCAAGATTAATGTGCCGCAACAAGTGTGCTCCGAGACAATTACTTATGTCTTTCCTCCTTGGCATTGTGTTAACACCCACCAAAATGCTCCAGAACAGAGTGCCAAAATGTCTGCTCTTACAGAGGTCTGCACAGCTGCTGTTGTTGTTCAGTTAACCAAAAGCTGATGACAAGCGGCACCTGGCTGCAGCCTACACTACTGAATCTTCTGGAAGCAGTAAGGGGGTTGTGAAAAAAGAATGGGGAGGGGGAGGCACTAATGGGACCCAGTGAAGCAGATGATCCCAAAATATTACACAAAATACACAAAACAGAACATCTGTGATGCTTAAAATATTCAGCTATACTGAGAGACACTACAATATTGTCAACTCTGTGATCCCCAGTGGCGCACTGGTGTGTCAGTCTGTTTTCTGAATACTGAAATAATGGAGAACAAGGAGGTGCAGGGAGCATAGAAGAGACAGGGCCTTGGAGATGGATGACAAGATGTGCAGGCGAAGATGGATAAACGTCTGCTGTCATACAGCTGTACAAATGTTTATCTGCCGTCTCTTAATACGCTCGCTCAGTGACATGAAATGCAGCGGCACGTCTTGCCAAAGTCCAGCTGTCACCCTCATTCTGAAACACGGCACACTTGGAAGACTAATACATGACAACCACAGATTTTAGGGAGGGGAGCAGCTAAAAGTTAGTCAAGTCCTATTGATCGATAAATCAAGTGTCATTTCTGGAACCTATTTGACATCTTGAAATAAAGTTGCTGTCAAAGCTTGGAGACAAAATATTCAATGGCACTCAGGCTGTCATTCTGCCACTTTAGAAATTAATAAAACATATATATATTTTTTAACAAACAAAAAGTGTAGAAATAACTACCACCCTCACTGCGTTGGTTTAAATAGTACAATATGTAACATTATAAAGCAACAGTTTACAACAACTTGAATTTCTCAACAAACAGAAGAACTATTCAAAAAGGTAGAAAATTATTTTATGAAGCGCAGTAATTATTTTAATACAGTTGCCAAGTGAATTTAAATTCTCGTATAGTTTATTCACTTCAATTTAAGTGAATAAACTATGCTTTTGAGAGGACTGTCAATTTTCTAGGTAGATTTTTGTTATGTAAATGTCTAATATCTTATTTTTCTTTGAGAAGACAGTAATTACATTATTCCAATACTGAGTTCAACAAATATCTGAGCGGTGAGTGAGAGGTACACAAGAGATTTGCATATTATTTCATATAAAAAGTACGAAACCGAATCAGGAGTCCTCCCTATACACTGAATTTAAATGAAAAAAAAAACAACTTTATCTCCTCTATATTGCAGCATCTGTACAGTTTTTTGTTTTTTTTTACTCCACAATCTGTGTATTCAGTATATATATTTTGAACAAATGTAATCATTATATTCTTCAAAGAAATGCCTAAGATTTTTACAACCACTGCAGAGTAACTAAGAAAAAGTAAAAGTTAAACATACTGCTGCAACTTACTGAAATACTACAGACACACAAACACACGCACACACACACTCTTCCCTCTGAAATATGGCTATGTTTTGACAGGAAAGGCAGGGGAGATGAAGAAAGGCTGAAGTCCTAGAGAAAACTTTTAAAATTGGTGGCAGTGCTGTCTTCTGGGGCCAGGGATGGGAGTCCTGCACAAACTGAATAACCAATTAGGCAGGCTACTGCCAGGAGCCTCAGTGGGAGAATCCAGAGGACAGCAGGAGGATCAGGACTTGTGACTGCGAGAATAAAGAGCTGCCCCACAACCACCTGTTATGAAATGCTGGGAGACAGAGGAGGCACGGTGAAAAGACAGGAGGCTCTGTGACAAACAAAGAGAAAAGGGATTCTGAGAAGGAAGAGATGACGCAGAAACGTGAATAATGGTGAAGTTGCTGGATCGCTGCAGGTGCTGTGTAGAGGGAATCTGAGTGTTGCTCTCATGGCAGGTGAGAGGAGGACACGCCTGAGGGAACTTTTATCCCGTTTTTATCGGACAACAATAGACTTCAGACCTAATGTCTGGCGAACACATCACAAGGCGAGCAGCTCCTCTCACACTGGATGCTGTTATTGTCCTCAGCTGCCTCAGCAACGCTCGAAAGAGAAACATAGGAAGACAAAAATGCCGCGAAACGGGAAAGAGAGAAACGAGAAAATAGTGAGGAGTATTGGGGAGGAAAAACAAAGAGGATAAAAGAAGAAGCTTTTCTCCAACGACAACATTAGTTAAAACCTTGATCAGCTTCACTTACAGGAGGTGAACTATGTATAATGTTCTCAAAAACACACCTAAGTAGTCCAATCTACCCAATATTTGAACTAAAGGTTACTCAATACTCAAAGACGGGCATAATAAAACTACAAAGAAAAAATGATGAAAGGAAGAAAAGAGAAACGGGTGGGACAAGATGGGATGAAATGTGGTCTAAGAGTAGAATGGCACAGAAATTAAATGTAGAAGGGACAAGAACAAAGGGTAAAATATGAAAGAGAAGAAAAAAGGCACAGCACTGGGGGAAAAGGTTGGAAAGCAACAAAAAAAAAAAGAGAGACAGGCATAAAAAAGAAAGCAGGGAGAGTCACTCTTCAGCGATGCCCTGAGGCACTAATGACAACACCGAGCTTTGAAGAAAAAAAGAAAAAAAAAGACTTCCTAATTAAGGATTCCATTTATTGATTCACTGGACTCCATTCTGTGACTGTTGGTTTCACATCTTTTTTTTGGTTGATGTTTTTTTTTTTAAAATGGACTGAATTTTAGAACTACATACACACACAATCGCAACTTGATGAAAATGAAATTATCTTTATATCGTCACAATATCCACATATACCTTAAGAAACACCAAGAGAAAGCAGGAGTGAGCATGTATGTGGGTGTGTGCATATGTCGCCTGTGATACGAGCCTGTGGTCATAATAACGATGCAGGGCTGGAGCAATGCGAGCGGGGTTGTCATCCCACTGTCTGCTCAATAAGCAGCCTGCCAGTCATGCTTAGTTTTGGTCCGTTTATTGTGCTTTCAATCATAAGTGACGTTGCACACCTAAAAATCTGATGAGCAGTAATATGTGGAGTCAGCAGGTGCTCTATAAAAATATAGCACCAATCCCCATGGAACACTTGCAAGATTTAACAGCTGTATTGTGTATTTCAAGTAGCAATATCACAGTTTTTTAAATGAATATAGTATACGCATCATAATATAATGTGTGTGTATATGTACATGTATATAGCTCAGCGCTCTTTCACTGCAGTGATGTCTATTAAACAATAGCACTACTCCAACGAGGCAGTTTAAAGGGTGCTGTTGAGTGATGTTTGTTTGTAAAACAGAGAAATGCCACAAGCATCCTCTTACAACTATGACTCTGAAAGAAAAAAAAAAAAGACAGTATGTTTACCCACAAATAATGTGTGACCATTAACCCCCCCCCCCTCTTTTTAAAAAACAAAACAAAACAAAACAAAAAAAACCCCAGAAACCGAAGCTTTATTTAGATTAAAGTTTAGCGGACCCAGTTGAAACCGGAAGTGGCACCTTCAGATCCCTGAACCAGGGACTGGTACCTGGGCTGAAAGACCACTTAGCGAAGGTGAAGCCATTAATCCAAAAGCAACATAAAAAAAAAAATACAGATTACAGTTTGCAAATGCACACAGGAACAAAGACTATAATTTTCAGAGACATGTCCTGCAGCCTGATGGAACTAAAATTGAACTCTTTGGCCACAATGATCATTGTTATATTTGGAGAAAAGAAAAAACAGATTTGCAAGCCTGAGAACACCATCCCAACTGTGAAGTATGGGGGTGGCAGCATCATGCTGTGGGGGTGGTTTGCTGCAGGAGGGGCTGGTGCATTTTGTAGGAAAGAACTTTATGTAGAATTATTGAAGCAACATCTCAAGACATCAGCCAGGAAGTAAAAGACTCCAAGCATACCACCAGATTAGTTACAAAGTGGCTGAGTACTACAAAGTCAATGTTTTAGAGTGGCCATTACAAAGATCTCAATCCTAAAGAAAATTAGCGGGCAGAGCTAAAGAGACGTGCAAATGCAGCTGGATACAATACTGACTCAGTTCCACCAGTTTTATCAGGACGAAGGGACCCCAATTTCAGGAAAACTATTGTCAGGAGCTTGTGGAAGGAAGCACAAAATGTTTAACTCAGGCAATGCTACCAAACATGAAAGAAACGTAAGTAAACTTTTGACTGAAAGGAATTAAAAAAAAGTATTCCCTCTCTCATTATTCTGGCATTTTAAAAATAGAAATAATTTTGGTAATTCTAACTGACCTAAAACAGGAAAAAATTAATTAGATTTAATATCAGATGGTGATACAGTACATGTAAAATTCTGGATTCAATATATTTTATTCAACAATGTTCAACAAGTTCAGATGCTTTTAAACCAAAGGCTCCCTGTTAAAACTGGTTATTGATTTGAATGTACTACAGTATCTGAAGATGGTTTTTTGTCTTCTCTTACATTAAAAATGTACATTTAATTTTGACTGGTGTTCAGTCTTGGCTGGGTAGTGTACTGTGAGTACACAGTCATCTATAAGAAATCCTATTTATTGAGTGCTTTTTGATTGTGTCTCTTTTTTATCACGTCTACACTTTTTTTTGTCTCTGCTCTTAAAGGCATTCATCTTTAGCGAGGCATCATCCTCCTCGTCTCATTAGTGCTCTAAAGACTTTTGTGTCATGTGCTATTATTTTGTTATAAGTTTTTCCCCCCAATTGGTAAAGAGAGATTACCTCTCAAGGAAAAGGCAGAACTAACAGCACAAAAGAGAGCGTACAGAAGAGCGGTGGTTTAAGAGCCAATTCAATAAAAGAAATTTTTTTTAAAAAGTCTTTTGATTCAACTGTTTTCCAGCTGACCAAGTCAGAAAAGAACAGCTTTTAGAAATCTTCAATACTGTGCTGAAAATACTTTTATTACTGATGTGATCCACATGATGCATCAACAAGGGATGCAGTTTACAACAGAGGGAGGCTGGATTTTTCATTTCATCATCATCGCATATGACTCTCAAAGGTGTTAACCATCTTCCAAAGTGCTGTTCTACTATAGTGCTGAAAACACTCCTTTGTTTAAAAAATACATAAAAAAAAAAGCTTTTGTCAAAATCCCAGCACTTTATTGCCTTGTTTTCACGCATGCAGCATTCCAGAGGGAACTGTAGGGACAAAACCTTTTCAACGCTCCTCAAACACATTTGACGGCTCCTCGTGTCTTACAAAAACTAATCCACCCTCCGTAGAGGAAACACTGACCAGCGTATGCCTGTTTGTCAGGTTTCTGTTTGAGGACACAGAACAGTGTGCTCAAATGAACGCCCAGATCAGAATCTTAATTTTAATGGGGGCGGGATCAACCTAAATGGCCTTCAGTAGACTCACGCACACACCTTCACACAAATAATCAGGAACTTCAATACTTAAACTATTCATTTGACTTTTATTTGACTTTTAGACGTTTATCATTTTCTTATCTCCTCTGATTACATATAATGTTATTGTTCCTGAAAGCCGTCACCTTCCCTTTGTCATTCACCAACTGTTTTTAAATTTAATGCCACTGCTTTACTGGCAAGGTCCTCTCTTTTTCACAGTATTCCTCCACACCAAATTAACTGCTCAGTGTTAGTCATCCCATTTTATTTTTTTGCTGGATTTTATACCGCTGCAGCTACAAAAGGCTACTTTTAGGATCATGGTGACAGTTGAGAAGCACACCTGGAGAGTCCGCCAGTGTAAATGAACACAGCAGCTACAGATGCCCGACTCCATTTGGGATGGAGAATGTATTAGAGCTGGACCAAAATCAAAGTCACCTGTGGATTCAGTTCGAAATTCAACAAAGTGAAGAACTCAGTCAGTGAAAGCCGAAGGACATCACCCTGATTCAATTACTCTTTTACTTCCGTCTGACCGTCAACACGGCAATATGATTTCAACATGTTGTAAAATCTACATTGGAAGATTTCCAATGTGTGATTTAAGTGCGTCCCTAACTGCGCAGTGTATTTAAGAAATAACAAAGATATGCAGTCTGCAAAAAACAATCTGAAGTAACCGCCCAACACTGCCCGAAAAGCAAAAGTTACAACTGGCATCATTGAGAGTTTATACACTACATAGGACTGACAAAAATAAAATACCCAAAGAAACTCTGCAAATCACTGTAAACTTTCAGCAACAAGTATATATTATCTTTGCTACTTTGGCAGTAGAATGTCATGATATGTGACAGCTTGACATCAACGTTAGCACATGTAGTATAACTGCTTTAATTGTCAAAACATCAATAATAAACATTAATGTTTTAATGCTTTACTTGGACGGAGAGTTCTGTGAATAATCTGTGGCATTAACTCTCTGAGGATATGCTTCACATCCAAGCAAAACTGGAACATTTCTAGAAATTTTCAATTATAGACACCGTACCAAACAGCAAGTTGAATTGGAAAAAGAAAAAAAGAAAAAAAAGAAACAAAGAACAAGTAGCGACTTACATGCTTCCTGTGGCTGAGCTGCTGTCAGTCGGCAGAGAGCCATTGGAGCGCTCCATCTGTGCCAACCTGAGAAATAAACCATCGTCTGTGAGGAGGGAGGTTAAAACTGTCGCATTTTAAAGGTTCTTAACACCTCATTAAAACGCAGCACTGGTGTCAACAGGTGAGAACACCAGTTAAAATTTAAGGCATGTAGTGAAGTCCACTAGCATGTTAAAAGTGACAATAAAACCTAAGGGAGTTTAAAAAAAACAAAAAAAAACCAAGAAAATAAGCTTATATGCAGAAGCAGTGTATGGAAAATTAAATAAACTTTTACTGCTTAGAAAGGAATTAAAAGAATAAGTAGCAGCTAGGTGCTGCTAATTCAGTGCACTTGATTAACTGTTAATCAACAAGTTAAAAAGACTTTTTTATAGTGTGGTGGCGGTGCATTTAAGTGTTTCTTATCATGAAACTTAACAAACACTTGGAATCAAGAGGATGCAATGTCATTTTTATATAACTGGACATGCTAATACGTGAATGAGCAAGTATGGACGGTAGAGACGTGTCCCTGTGTGTCGCGAGTAGTTGAGTAGTTGTCTATCAGACTAAAACGTGATCCACAGACTAATGAAATTTAACTTACGTATTTTCACTAACGGATGCACATTAACAGGTGCAATCCCTTTTATTTATGTATTTTTGATCATGTTAGTTAAATTTGAAATTCCACAAAGAGTTAATATTTGTCAGAAAATAACGAGCAAATGTAACTGGTTTGAAGCTCCTGGAAGGTTACATGCCTGATAAAACCAGTGCTGCATCAGGTGAACCTTCATGATTAAATGTTTGTGTAGAAATGCACACCTGATACACATTCTCGTCCTTGTCCTCTTTAAAGATCAAAAATGCAAACAAGAGAAACGCAATTTTTCATACTTGTCCATAAATAAATAAATGAATGAAAGAAAGACAGGATTTAAATTTCAACGTAGCAGAAATAATATGTTTGTCAGTTACATCTTAATTTTTTGATGAACGCAGCGAGCGGCTGAAAACATTTTTCAGACCAACGTTCTGCTGCTCTCATCTCAGCAGCAGAGCCACGCAACCTGGTGGGCGGCTTCAGACTTCACTCCCCAAAGCCGTCTGAGTCATCCGACATTTAGTATACAGCTGAGTTTTAGTATATAGTCTTGTTCAAAAATGATGACAGTGAATAAAGCTCAAAAGCTTTTTTTCTTCCTTTTTTCCCCAAAACATCCAAATGCATTTCCAAATCAAACCTTGAAGATTTTTTTTTTTTAAATCAAAGTTGCTATTTCTTTACAAAAAAACAGGGAACATTAAGACAAGTAAACAAAAAAACAAAAAACAGACAGCAGTGTCTGCATTTTCCTTTCCAAAACCCATTTAATGCATGAACTGGAAAAAAGGTCTGAAGATCTAATTTTCCAGTGAATCACTGAACAAATATTTAGTTGTATAACTGCTGTTTCTGAGAGCTGCTTCACATCCGTGTTCATGGACTCGACCAACTTCTGGCACCTGTGAACAGGTGTTCCAGTGCAGGAATATTGCACAAAAATGGATCAGGGTCTGGGACTGGGCTGGCCACCTCGTAACGTTAGTCTGGTTGGTCTGGAAACCAAGATGTTGCTGCCTCAAAAGGGAATCCCTCTTCAGTATAAAGCAACATGACCTTGTTGAGGATTCTGATGCACTCAAACTGATCCATGAGCAATCATATGCAATAAACAGTCCACAGTATGAGAAGCATGATACTTGCTCCACCGTGCTTCACTGTCCACATATTCATTTTTCTACACTTTCTTCAAAGTAATAACAAATGTAAGGACTTGGAGCTTTTTAAACACAGCTTTTATTATGAACGCCACTGCATGTCAACACAAAACTATTGACTTTTCATGAAAGTTGCCGTCTGTTAAGATCTGACACATTCAAAAGGTAGTTAAAATGTTGTTATGGTAAAACTGACATGTGGGACGTCAGCATTTTACCAAAGTAGAAAGGTAAGAAAAACCTTAGTAGATATTCATACTGACTAGTTGCAGCTGTTCAGCTGCTTGTCAAATCCCACGACAATATGCTGAACCTCAAATTCAGCATCAAAACAGGAGACACTGCACTTCACCTTTGATTTTGATTTGATATACTATTATTTATCCCCGTGGGGAAATTCTTTCTCAGCATGTGACCCATCTGGGCTGTTGGACCCAGAGCGGTGGGTTGCCACGGTGCCGCGCCCGGGGAGCAGGTGGGGTTTCAGTTGATTGATGATTTGATAGAACCAAATGTGTCTGCAGTTTAAAAACAAACAAAAAAAAAAACAACTTTCCTTTGAGCAGCAAGACTCCAGACAGAGCAGCCAGACTGATGATTGAAAAAAATAATAGTATCATCCTATATTTAAAAATAAGGTATGCAAGGGTGCATCCCTGAATGGATAACAGGTTAAATGATCTAAGTACAGGGGTCATTCTGGGTTCCACTAGTATAAAGTTAAAAACAGGAAAACTAAGCCTGTAGAAAGAGGCCGATGAAAATTGTGACCTGAGTTGACTGTCCTCAAAAAGTCTCAATGAAATAAATCACTTCTTAAGGAAGAAAAAAAAAGGCGACTAACACAGTTATAGAAAGTTTCAGTAATAAAGTGGTTAGTGGGTTTACTTTTCTTTGTTAAAAGTAACACTGAACTCTTACAGAGCTAAAGTTCAACAAAAGAGTTTTCCACGTGTTACTGATGATTAGTGGCTCGGGCGCTCTTTGAAGGAAACCTGGAAAATGCTTTTTGCTTCTTTCATTGCAACAAACAGGTTTCAAAGAGACACTTCAAGCACATAAAGGGAAGCAAAACACTCATTTATATCGCTAGTGAAGTGAAAGTTCCTTCCTTTTTTTTTTTTATTTTTCAGCTCAATAGATTCAGTTCAGTGCTGAAACGTAAACATCATCCTTTGATTTGGGCTCATAAGCTTTCTTTATGCTTGATTTGGAGCCTGAAGTGTCATTTTACGTGGGTTTCACTGCATAATGAGAGCAAACAACAAAATTACTATTCGAAAGTCATTCGTAATTTCTGCACTAAACAGCTGTCTTTTGTTTTTTCCATGTCTTTTGGGGGTTCCATTCAATTTTGAGCAGAATATATGTAAGCATTTAACTTTTCTTCTTCTTCTCATTAAAGAACGGTATCATATAGTGATTTGATAAATATGAAAGCACCTCATTTTCCATTTAGTCCATGCTTTCAAATCATGGAGATGTAATTAGGCATTCATGTTTGTATTTATTGTTGTATCTATGTTAGGATATGAATATTGTTCATATAGGAAGTATAACCAGGGAAAAGGGAAAAAACACATTCCTGAAATGTTCTGGATTCATTACTTACAGTAAACTATACCAAACATGCTTAAAAAAATACTTACATGGCACTTAATATGATTTTCTCATCCTACTTTTTAGTGATGCAGTTGAGTTGCTTCTTTTGTTTGTTTTTCTTTTTAACTTTACATGCAGCTCTGATCAAAATTTCTGCTACTGTTAATGTGCGAGTAAAAGTTGACCTGCTTCCCACAAACCACCAAGCAAGGATGCGCTTGTTCAGTATTCTAAGCAAGGTTATTCATAAAGCGAAGATATTTACATCCCTTGGCTTGTCCTGGTGGTGAATGCTAATACCATAACAGCTAATGTCCTAAACCTTTTTGCGTAAATGGTGAAACTTATGCAAAACAGATTGGAGAATGTTTCATCCTCAACTGTAAGCCTTATACCAGTTTGTCCATCATTTACTTAACTGTTCATAGTAAAATACATACACTTTATATGCCACTGTATGTGTACTTGAGATGATGAAATGGTGACTGCAGACTGCAATGCATACCTGCTGGCATATTGCTCTATCCTGGAGTGGGTGTCATCATGAGAGAGCTGAGGTGACTGGGACAGCCTGGAAATGTATGGGTAATGGAGATGAATGAGATCTGGTATGCTCAAACAGCCTCATTAAAACAGAGATTCACAGGTACATGCACACACATTCGTTTAATCACAACCTAATGGCCCCTTGCAACAGCTTCCTAGAAACAAATCCGATGATCCTAGACAGAAATAAGAGAGAGGGGTGATCTACAGAGCAGCTGCATGGTTCTTGACAGCCCGGCTGGGATGAGCAACTGAGAACTAGTTGGATGCTTTGACAAAGAGAGGAAGGTGAGGAGACGGTGAGACAGATTTTTTGGTCGCATGTTCAGCCAGTGGATCAGGTAGGAAGGCGGGTAGTCAGGCAACATGCAGTGCAGTCACGGCTTAATTGGAGCGAGGATGTGGGTGATGGGTTGTGGGGGTCAGTACGGGAAAAAAAAGGCAGCAAAGGAGGCGCCGTTTTAAATGCATTCCAGTCTGGAGATGGGGTGCACTTTTCTGGTGGCGTAAATACTCACTCATACTGCTCCGGACACATGCTGATGAGGGTGACGGGACTGTAAGAGAATCGGAGGGAAGGAGGGAAAGGGAATGAAGGTACCACAAAACATTTTAGGTTCAAATTTACACATTGGGCTTGAGACAGAAAACACAACAGGTGGAGGAAGAGGTGGAGAAAGACATCTGTCTGTTTTCTGAGCTGTTTGGACTCAACACACGGGAAAGTCATGTAATGCCATCACCGACATACATCCCATGTGGTTGTGACAATATCCAAGTATCCATATACATCAAACCAACAACTGGCTGCGAACAATTTTGGGGTCATTTGTGAACATCAGTCACTATTTGAAACTCTGGCTTTTTGCAGTGACTTGGCATTTATTATTATGTAAATGCATCATCATTGAATACTGAAACAATAAATGCACAAAAACAATCCATATAACTAAACAGCTTTTTTTTTTATCTACACACTGAAATTGACATTTTAAAATGTTTTTGATACAAAAAAAAAAAAGATTTATGTGAAATAAGGGGACGTCAGTTTTTATCTGTGCAATGACTGATGGCTTTGTAGAAGATAGCCTTCTTCCATTTAAATTTTACATTTCTGAAATGTATTATGTAACAGAACCTTCACACCGTTATGGAAGGAATAGTTTGTATTGAAGAGTGAAATCATTTATATCGACAGAGACAAGGCAAAGCTGGGCTCATTTTTCCACCGACTCTGACATCTTATTATATATCTGCATGAGCTGAGAGGAAATTTAAAGCAGCTGAGAATGAAAAACTTTTATGAGGTAACCTAATCAGCCAAATTAATTACAAAAGAATCTGAATTACAATTAAAAAAAATCTAAACACACTATTAGGGGTAAAAGATCACCATGTTTTAATGAAACAAACCAAAAAGAAAAAAGAGATTTTGACCTGAAAGAGCTTCAGTCACTCAGTCACAGGTTAGCCCTGCTTACTTGGCTACTACTTCTTTTTTTTTTCTTTCAGTGGCAAAGAAAACCTGCTAATGCTCATGCTTAAACCCATCAGCTTCAAAGAGGAAACTGAAGGACTGGAAAGATGAACTAAGGTATTAAAATCTAAACCGTGACATGCTATAAACAATTTTGGGCCTACCTGTAAATAAAAACAGGACTTTTTCTTGATAACCACCAAAAACCTCTCAGTCTGGTATGACTTTCTTCTCAACATCACAAGAACACGCTTGTTTGTACTTTAAACAGAAAAAAACAACAAAAACCCCCCCCAAAAAAAACCAAAAGCATGCCTTTGAAATACATGTTCGAGGCTATTAATCTGTTTGCAAAACCAAATGCAGCACAGACTCATGTATGAGGTCATGTAGGTTGGAAAGCGAGAAAAAAAAACAAGAGTGAGTGGGAAATGATTTGAATGGTTCTTTCAAATTATAAAATATAGCTGTGACAAATCGAAAATCCTATCTGGCGTGAAATGAAGCAAAGACTGAAGTAGTAGGTAAGAGGATGTAGTGGTTTGAAAGAAAACAAGTGGGTGGAATAAAATGAGAAAAGGCATTAGAAGAGTGAAGCAGAGAGAGATGGTGAGTGAGCGCGTAAGGGGTGGCAATAAATCTTTTTCTTTTTCTCCTGCAGCTCCACTATTGTAAAAATTTACACAACTAAGAAGATAATTTTCTTAAGATGACCAAAGGAATCCAACCACGAATTCAAAAGGTCTGGATTAACAGAAAAGATGAACTATATTGATATTGTTTATACTTCCAATACGAGAGAAAACAGCCTCGAATCTTTAAATATTTAGGAAGATGCCAGTAATAGACTATATTGTGAGTAAACTGGTTCAATATTCATATCTAAATGTAATAGAAGATCACAGAGAACAAAATTAAATTGCATGAATTTATCTGCCTCCATCCTCTACAATTAGAAAGCGCCGTGCGTTTTTGCAACTATTTCTTTACCTTTAAGAGACATTTTTCAGGCAAGCAGCTTTCGCAGGAGTCATTTTTCAGAGTGAAGGGGAAGTGAAAACGGAGCGAGGTGGGAGGTGAGGAGGAGGACGGACAAGGATGGTATGGATGAAAGAGGTAGCACAATCCATCTGAGCCTGTGACTGCATACAACCTCAAGGTGGGGGAGAGCGAGTGTGAGTCAACAGGTGACTCATTGTGTTCACAGAAAAGAACATTTCTGGGAGCTTTTTGTGCTTAAAATGTTGCAAAACTTTCTTCAATGTTTAAAAAAAACACAGCTTTTACCATTCGGTAATTAGTCATTTTAAGCCAAGTACCTCAAATTTTCAAGGACAGGGTGGGTGGGGGTACTAAATAAAAATGAAAAAAAACTTAAATTAAAGCTCCAAGTCTTTACTTTGATCACATCTATCTCCATTGTGCAGTTGTATGAAGTCAAAATGATCGCAACTCTTCCATTGTCCAAATATACATGGACCTATGTGTGATGGCATGCTCCATGAAAATATCGAGGGGAAAAAGACAAAGGATCACTGTATAGAGGAAACACAATAGGAATAAAACAGCTGTCTCAGAGCACATGTGCTAATCTGCTACTTTTCAAAAGAGCTCAGGCGCACTCTTGGGGGGGATGAGGTGCACGACTGGGTCATCTGCATAATGTTGGCCTAGTTAAACGGCTCTCCAGGGGGATTTACAAGAGCCAGCAGAAGAGACATAAATAAGACATATGATCTTAAAATGGCCAGCGCTGCTGACAGAGGATTTAACAGTGCAGTGATGGCTCCGGGACCACCATGTAAATAAATACATAAACATGGTGGAAACTACCAGCCTAAAGCGCATACTATAATTTCAGATCCCTCTGTAAGACTTTTTAATGGCATAGCAAGATACAGCTAACTGTGTGGTTAATTTTGCTCAGGCGGGGGGGGGAGTGTATTCTGACAACATGGTTTTATTTAAATAAATAAAGAACCCACATCCTGCAACACCTGCAGCAACAACAACACTCCATGTAAATAAGGATCCATATTGGCATCTGGCAGGAAATATATTATTGACATTTAGACTATGCATGAAAACAATAAACTGCCATTTATTCTGTTATTATATCACCAAGCAAAACCTCATTTGTTACTATGATAGTCTAATCCTAACCAATTATGGAGAATCCAGGTATTAAATTTAATACTTTGATTGACATTATCAGGTTATCTTGTGATCTGCTTGCCAATTCCTGACTTTAAGGCAGCACAAAGGAACCTCAAGTAAAATAGCATTGGTCTCCGAAGAAAAAAATAACTACTATCGTTCAATAATGATCTGTGGCTAAAGCATTTGAGGACCTTTTTCTTCACTCTTACGTTGAGTCTCATCAACCTATTTATGGACTACTTACGTTTCCATGTTGTCGCCCTCTAAAACCGTCTGGACTGGCAGGTAGCCCAGCCTCGGGTGCTTGGCAAAATACTTCTTCGATCGGAATTTGTTCTTCAGTACTTTGGTGAAATCTCGCATATCCTCGCCTGATGTGGTCTGTGCAAGAATAAAATCAAAGAAAGAGGGATTTAGTGTTTGCATATTATCTATTGGTCCGTTCAGCGATTTTATACACTTCCAAAGTCTCTTGTAGATGTGTAATCAGGATAAACGTTTGCCTTCAACAAAATGTGCCTAATAGTTGGGTTTGTAAAGGCGTTTCTTTTGTCGAGTTGTAGTTGAGTCTCACCAGAGGGAGAGAAAATCCTGTTCTAGAGGTTAGACAACAATGGCTAATACAAACAGACACACAAACACAAGACACTGCACTGATTATTATTCACTGTATACAGAAAAAAAACAAAAACATAATCTCAACTCACACCTCAGGTCCAGAAATTACATTCTGCCTCATTAAGATTAGTCTTTGGTCCCGTCAAGGACAAGTGGTCCCAACAAGGTCAGTGATAATACAAAACTTAGTCACTGATAGCCTGATTAAACAGTACTTTTTTCTACTTTTTACACACACACATCCTTTGTTGGACAGCAGAAGACATGAAGTACAACACAAGAGGGGGAAAAAAGGGCAGATGACATGCAGCAAAGGTCCCGTCTGGGAGTCAATCAACAAATAACAGTAATAAAGTGGGTGTCATTATGGTAGACACCCCTATGGGCACATATTATGCCATATAATGCCAACAAAATGACAGCAGACACATTAGTCACAGAACCTATAAGTAAAGTTACAACCATTAAAATGACAGTTTTTCATTTGTTCAGTATCACCATCACAGCCAATTAGAACTATGAAGTTGTCACTCATAAAAATGACAATAATAAAAAAAAAGGCAATATCACACAACGATGACAGAAATAATCTCATAAAATGACTGCACAGAGTACAGCAAAAGTTACTATCAATCTTTTAACGCCGCAAAATCGGGTTTATTACTCAGTCAGGACTCAATAAGTTTAAAGACATAAAACTGAAATCTAGCGTGGCTAGAGCACGGAGGAAGAAACACAATGATTATTTATTTTACTGATATTCCAGAGCAAGTAAAGAAAAGTAGTAAAATGTCAACAACTGTTCTGAGAGAACAGGGGGATTTAAAACAAAACAGTGTGTTGATTTTGTTTTTCTCTGATTTCCCTGTGGTGGAAATCAGAGCCCAGTCGTGAGTCTCTTTCACAAGTTTCCACCATAAATCAAAGTTAAGCTTGATAAGAAACTTTTATGTTCAAATGTCACAGCTTTCACTCAAAATAAAAGCTTTTCACAGTTCCCCTTCTTTTGTTCTACAGCCACTCCAGTATTGATCTGTCTGTACACTTTAGGTAATTATTTGTGCAGAACACAGACCACAAAGCAGCGCCTTCTCCTATAATCTGACAATTTCTGGGTCCATTCATTGTTTTGATCTCACTTTTCTTTTCCATTTTCTTTCTTTTTTTCAGGTAACCTGCTGTCAGCCTCAGAACTCTGATGGTAATTAACGATGGCTGTTTTCTGATAAGCACAAAGCTAAATATGATTGATGAGTTCAAATGTCAGTTTAATTTGAGCAAATAATTTGTTTTATGCTCTCATTCTTTCACAACATTTTTCTTTACAAGGCGCTTTCATGAACATCTTTTTCACCAAAACAGCACTGATTACTCTCCAGCTAGTAAGATCTTCACTCCCGTCTCTCCTGTGTGAGACTGTCCTTGATGGAAATATGACTTATTTATAGATTGTCTTATAAATGTCATCTAGA